>JALBCR010002898.1:0-12193 GCA_030710515.1 Abscondita cerata
AATATACTAAGTGACATAGAAAGAAGAACACCCAGTAATAATGAATTTATTTGAACAATTTTTGGTATACTAGTGTATACGAATTAGATTAGTAAACGATCACAATTTGATAAAAATTAAACTGTTAACTTCTTCAAAAAAACTTAATAATGTGTTGCTCCACCACGATGTCTTGTGCACTCATTAACACGTCTGAGCATACTTCTAATGAGGTGATCGATTTCTTCTTGAAATATCTCATTCCATGCTATCTGTAACTGATGCTGCAAAGCCGCTAGAGTTTGTGCAGGGTGAGGTAAATTGAATAATCTTCTTCCCATAATATCCCAGACATGTACGATGGGCGAAAGATCAGGGAGATCTTGGTGGCCAAAGCAACAAAGCAATTTGATTGGCCTCAAAATGAGCCAAAGAAACCCTAGCAACATGAGGTCGTGCGTTGTCTTGTTGGAATGTGCTGTTGGGGATGGTCTGAACATAAGGTACAATATGGGGTCTACGACCTCCTGGATGTAGCCTTGCAGCGGTCATGTTACCTCTAATGAAGACCAAAGGTGACCTACTTCCAATAGCAATAGCTCCCCATACCATAACTCCAACTGTGTGGTGCACATGCCTATTCACAGAAAATTGGGGATCTTGTCTTTCACCGCGCCGTCTTCTCACCCTTGCACGATCGTCATGCATACCCAAACAGAATCTGGATTCATCACTAAAGACAATTGAATTCCATTCTTGGTCCCAATTTGCCCGTTCTCTACACCACGCTAGACGATAACGTCGATGCTCTGGAGTCAGTGGTAGCACAAAAAGGGACGGTATGAAAAGAGCCCAAAGGTTCTTATCCGTCTATAAACGGTTCGCATCCCAATCGGTCTTCCATGTTCTTCAAACCAGTGGTCCGCAATCGCCCGTGTAGAATAGAAGCGGTCCCGTAACGCCAATAGTCTAAGACGGCGATCTTCGCGTTCTGTGGTTCTTCGACGACGTCCTGTACCTCTCGCTCTTCGTGTACGGGCCTCTTGGTTCCATGCCCAAACACAGACTGCCACAGTGTTTAAACTCCGTTGCGTTCTAGCGGCTATATCTCTCATAACAAACCAGCCTCACGCAATCCCACAATTCTACCCCTATCAAACTCGCTTAATTGCCAAAAATTATGGCGTCTTCGCACTGGAGGCATTGTGATTGATTGAAGAAGCTCTTTGAAATGCATTTTAAATCGCTTAAATGACAACTGTACTTACAAATGCTTAATTCATTGTTTTAGGGCTACTTAATCGTAAGTGTTTTTGAATGAGGTTAACAAAACAACCGCTAGGGCAATATGGCTGAAAAACTGATCGTTTTTTATCTTAATATAAACAAATATATTCCCAAAAAAATTTACAAAATATTCATTATTACTGGGTGTTCTTCTTTCTATGTCACTTAGTATAATTGTTGTAAATGTTCTAGGAATACAAAAATGTAGAAAAAATATTAAACTACCAGTGTAATTGAGATATGATTTTTTTGAAAATAATTATTTTATTTATTTATCATTATTGTTTTTGGGGATTTACGTTTTCCGTTCATCGGATAGTATCACTGCCCTATTTTTAACAACATCAATGGGGCGAATCAACTTCCAATGGACAAAGAAGTTGAATTGGTCTTTTTAACACAGTTCCGGTTGCCAAACGAATATCGCAAGATCGTATCCGACCATCCCGTCCTATATAAGTTCGTTTCATTATGGCTGGCTTCCAAGCTAGTCGTGGCAAACTTTGGTCGCACACCACGACGACATCACCAACTTTCACTGGGGCACTTCGTGTACGTTTTTGTTGGTGAAACCCACGTAATTGTTGAAGATACTTGAGAGTCCACTTTTTCCAAAATTTTCGCGTTACGTTCAGTCTCTTTTTCCAACATTTGGTTATATCACATTTTGTTATATTTTATTCGTCTGAGTTTAAGTTTAAAGATAACCCGCTTTGACCCGTTAAAAAGTGAGAAGGTGTTAACGCTGGTAAATTATTCGCGTCATCATCAATATAAGTTAATGGTCGCGAGTTTGCACACGATTCTACTTCACATAATACAGTTTGTAGTTCTACAAAATTAATAAAAGTCTTTCCTAAACTAAATTTTAGTCCGTTTTTCACTGTTTGAACAAGTCTCTCCTACCAGCCTCTCCACCAAAAAGCCCTTTCTACTATAAATTTCCACGTTATGCGGTGATTGTGAAGGAGAGTTGTTATTTTGTCAGTTTCTAGAGTTTGTAAGCTGCCCGTTTAAACGATCGCGCGTTATCACTATAAATAGTTGTTGGAACACCTCTACGCGCTATGAAACGACGTAACCCGAGGAACACATCTTTGGTTGACAGTCCTTTGGTAAGTCCTAAGTGCACTGCTCTGGTGACCGCACAAGCAAAGAGCATTATGTAAGTCTTTCTTTTGTTAATTTTATCAGAAATGTATAAAGGACCTGCGAAGTCAATTCCCGTGATAGAAAACACCCGCACTTCATGCGTCAAACGCTCTCGCGGCACTGGAGCAAATGGTTCGTTGTAAGGTTTTCCTCTGAGCTTCTTGCATACAACACATAACATTTTATACAGATACGTACAAAAACAAATATTTTTAGCAAATTCACCACTTAGTTTAATGAGTAGATACTTCAATCAAATTTCGTCGTCGTGGATATCAATGCGGACAGTTATCAAAATATTTATAGTGTTATTCTTTAGAAGAGTTTAATGTTTAATTGATATTATGAGTACTTATATTTAGTTTTTTTTTTTATTTTGGAGTGTATAAAATTCAGTTTTGTATTATTATTTAATAGGCTAATTATTAATTACTTATTGTTGTTGTTAGTCATGTTAATTTTAATATTTTGTACCTACTATATACCAGTGAATAATTTCCTGTAATTGGGGTAACCTGTAGGAAAATGAATAAGTAAAAATAAAAAATAGAAAAAATAAAAAATAAAGCTAACACTGTTTTTATTCGTTGTCTTCCTTTTACTATCCAATACTTGCTACGTGTTTCGTTGAGTGTAGCGTTGACACCAGTGTGAAGGACTTTTTATGAAATTCCAAATTACGTGTTCAGTCAATCTTGATTTATTGGGTAGTATGACTGGATGTCTTCGTTCGAGTGGTAAAGGAGCTTTGTTTAGTCTTCCTCCAAACCGTATAATTCCATTTACATCCAATATGGGGTCTAGCATGAGTATTGAAGATTTTGAGTCTAACATCTTTCCGTTCTGTAAAGCCACAATTTCCTTCGGAAACTTCTGCTGTTGTTCTAATCGAATCCATACTTCTTCAGCTTCTTCTAACTATGCTATCGTTATTTCACTTTGAATTTCTCACCCTTTAATTTCTTTATAAACCTGTTTCACTAAGCCGTTATCATTAAGATTTTTTGGAAATTGGAAAATTTTTCTAGTAAATCAAAATCAGTTCCTTTCTCTGTCACTTCAGTTATTATTACTGTTTCGTTTCTGGGAATTGCAATCTCTTCACTTTCAGGCCAAAATTATTCGTCTTCGTTTAAAATGTTATACCCAACTATTGAATTCTATTTAAAGAAAATGTGTCTTTGAGTTATAGTCTTTCAAATTAAGCATGTCATAATTTTTGGTGAACATAATTGTCATCTACGAAAAAATACCTACAATATGACGTATTATTTTTTTTTACAAAGAATGAAAAAATAGATTATTTTCAGTTTTCTTAAATTATTTCAGAAAGTAAACGATGCATTTAAAGTTTGTTTAAGTCATCACAATGCCCTTAAATTTTTTTCCCAACTATGATAAATTTAAGAGAACCTGTAGCTTCACAAATGACAAATTACCGATGTAGATAATGGGCACCCTGTATACCATGGCTATATATATAGTCTACTCCAAAAATTAGTACTCAAAAAGTTTGTAAAATACATTTTCTTAATTATAAAAGAAAATAAATTGCGGGCAAGAATCGAAATTGTTTACAAATTAATTACAATTGAGAAACATACGATATACTTAAACCAGAAACAAATTCTTAGTGAGTAAAGTAATTAAACTTTACGCACAGAATTACTTGTAGAATTTACGACAACCTTTCCAATTATATTCAACCATTATGCAGCGCATTCGTGAAGTATCGTATAAATTGAATAAGAATTATAATGAGAGCTAAAACAAAAAATGTTCGAAACTGTAAATTTTTGTTTTTATTTCAGAATTTGTGTGAGACTAAATTGATGTGGGTATTAAAGAAAAAGATATGATCTCAACAAATTTTTTACCTATGAAAGAGAAAATTGGATAAATGCTAAATAAGAAAATTGAGAAATATTATCGTTAACATTGAAAACTCAAAATTAAAACTACAGTAAATGCTTGAATTGAAAACTGTTAATAATTAGACAATGGCAATGATGGTGATCAATAAATGGAAGTTGTTGATAAACCCTGCGCTAATCAAGCAAACTTAGAGTTTTGTTACTGATCGCTGTTCTGTGCATCTTCTTCTCCGCCATCGTCGTCCGTTGCAGGGTTCCCGTTGTGATGGATTGAATTTGACATGTGATTCTTATGTATTGACGCTGATTCCGAATATGCACCTAACTTTTGGATATCCCGAACCGTTTTTAAGGTATTCGACTTTAAAGTTCGAAAATTTCAAAAAAAACTTTGATTAGTGCTGATTAAGAAAATCACTAGCATTTTACAGCATCTCAACCAGTTTTGAGATATTTAAACCAAACTTTTTTGGTTGTAAGTTTGGATATAAACCGTACATTAGCGGCATTTTTTTCTAATGTCTTGGCATATTCATTTTTTAAAATGTTTAAAACTTGTTAGAGGAATCGTGTCCTCGCAAGAAGTAATTGAAAGGATTTAAATCTAACGATATAGTTGCCCTTCCTCTTCCAAAAATCCGATGATTTAAAAAAAAATTATTTAAATAATATGTATTCCTTCTTATTTTCAATGTTTACGGTAATTTTTATTTGCACTTTCCTTATGTAATAATTATCAATAATAATAACAACCGTTTTGCTTAGAACTAGAGAACGCCACGATACCAATAAACGCGTAGAAAGTGAGGAGCTTTGATAAAAAAGGTAAACTACTCTTTCTTGAAATCAAAATTCTTAAAAAGGAAATTGGTTTTAGAAAAAAAATTATGAAATACTTTCATAACTTTTGTGTATGTTTGATATTTTTAAAGATATTATTAAAACAATTACTTTCATGTGATTGCCATAAGTAGAATGAGGGCAGCTCAACCTTGAGATAATGAGGAAAAAGTGAAAGGCTAACTAGCCTAATTAGGCTAACAACCTCTCACCTACCTCTCACCTCATCAGGCAGTTCCCTAATTAGGCCTCTCACCTCATTAGGCTGTTGTTGTCAACAGGCTGTTGACGTCAATGGAAAATACGGCCTCTCACCTCATTAGGCTGTTGTTGTTGAAGTTGATTTCCATCATGGCGGATGTTTCGGCGGTCGATTTGAATTTCCAACATGGCGTCCCATCATGGCGTCCTAAAGTTTTTTATGAATTTAAAAAACTTGGTTGAGATTCGAACTTGCAACCATTGCATTACCGAGCCAAGGCTTTAACCACTAGGCTACGGCGACAATTGAAAGATGGAGTTTGAAGTTTGTATATAGCTGTAAAGGTTGATTAAGATGAATTAATGATGGTGTAAAATGTAGGATAAGACCTGTTGATTAAAAAGTTGAATAAGGATAAAACATTTAATAAAGAAGATGAAAAAGGATAAAAAATATATATTTATCACTCTCATTCATTATAAACTAGTTCACAAACAAAAATAGCAACTACTTAACGCCATCTTGTATGATTAAACATTTAATAAACAAGATGAAAGAGGATAAAAAGAACATATATTTATCACTCTCATACTTTTATAAACTAGAAAACAAACACGAAAAACAATTACCTAAAGCGATTCAATATGGCTGTCAAACCAGTATGGCTTCAGAGTCAGTGCTAGATTTAAATTAAAGTTGTTGTACAAGGTTGTTTTTTCGAAAACATATTTTTCTTTGAAGTTTGTATATAGCTGTAAAGGTTGATTAAGATGAATTAATGATGGTGTAAAATGTAGGATAAGACCTGTTGATTAAAAAAGTTGAATAAGGATAAAACATTTAATAAACAAGATGAAAAAGGATAAAAACATATTTATCACTCTCATACTTATAAACTAATTCACAAACAAAAATAGCAACTACTTAACGCCATTTTGTATGACGTATGATTTAATAAACAAGATGAAAAAGGATAAAAGACATATATTTATCACTCTCATTCATTATAAACTAGTTCACAAACAAAAATAGCAATTACGTACAGCCATCTTGTATGATTAAACATTTAATAAACAAGATGAAAAAGGATAAAAGACATATATTTATCACTCTCATTCATTATAAACTAGTTCACAAACAAAAATAGCAATTACGTACCGCCATCTTGTATGATTAAACATTTAATAAACAAGATGAAAAGGATAAAAGAACATATATTTATCACTCTCATACTTTTATAAACTAGAAAACAAACACGAAAAACAATTACCTAAAGCGATTCAATATGGCTGTCAAACCAACATTTTTCTTTATTAATTACATTAACCACGGTTTTAACAACTACTTTTAAAGTTATGGCTGATTAAAAATTTAACATACTGAGGCTCGAACCATTAACGATTGATACACAAACTTTTGTAAACAGATGACACCATTTTCTATGACGTATGATTTTAAAAACATACCTGTTCAACATGTTAATTACATTAACCATGGCTTTAACAACTAGTTTTGAATTTACATCTGATTAAAAAAAACTTTAACATACCGAGGTTCGAACCATTAACGTTTGATACACCACTACGTATTTAACAACTAGTTTTTAACTTTACATTTGATTAAAAAAACTTTAACACTTCAGGGTTCGAACCATTAACGTTTGATACACCACCACATATTTAACAACTAGTTTTAAAAAAACTTTAACATACCGAGGTTCGAACCATTAACGTTTGATACACCACTACGTATTTAACAACTACTTTTAAATTTACATTTGATTAAAAAAAACTTTAACATACTGAGGTTCGAACCATTAACGTTTAAACCAGCTATACGTATTTAACAAGTAGTTTTAAAAAAATAAAAACTTTAACATACCGAGGTTCGAACCATTAACGTTTGATACACGTATGTGTTAAGGAAAATAAAAAAACAACAAGGAGGATAAAATTTTATTTGCATCTCTGTTACACAACACATTTACAAGTACCAATAACATATATTTTTAATTGGAAGAATAAACAAAGCAGGAAACAAATTTTATTTCTCTCTCTGTTTCACACACAATATAAAATTATTTTACAAAAATGTGAAACGTTACAACTTCAGAGTTCCATCTATGAATGGCACACCTCATCTAGCATTCGTTTACCGGTTTGAAAATCATTTTACGATGTCACCAAAATTTTCTTTCTGCAAACGTAGAGTTTTTATACTGACGACCAGTTAACCGTCTCCAACATCTGTAAATTGAAATAAAAATAAAAACCACAAACATTTTTAAAAAGTGTTAACAAGAATCAATTTAACAACAAAATTTAATACTCAAAAAGTTGAGAACTATTCATTAAAAATACGTGAATTGATAACAATTCATTTTTAAAAGATTAAAATTAATAATAATACTCACCTGTTTCGATTTTCGATAGACATACCAATTTTAATGATATGGAAAGATCTACATTTAAAACAATATTTCAAGCTGTTTATATAGGTATACAAACCCACTAATGGATTTGTTTACGGAATATCTCTATTGTGTGAAAGTTAAAAACAACTTTTCCGTCACTCAATTAAGGCGATTGTTAAAAAACCAAAAATGTAACCATTCAAAATACCTAATATAATGTAACCAACAAATTTGCCCAAACTTAATACACTGCTTGACAAGATAATTAATTAAAAACTTTATTGTACAAAAATTCGTTTGATATGCAAAACTCTGTTTTAAAGGATTGCCTAACAAACAAATTTAACAAACGTATTTGATTTTAAATGAAACTACTGACCCTCTTAAAGATTAAAAATTCATCTCCACACAATCTGCAGAGAGTGCGATTGTCTTTCAAAATGAACCAAAATATTTACCATATGTTAGTTCGTAAATTATAAAAAACGTTATTGAAATCCCAACTCAATAATAAGTTGTAGGTTTCTATAACTTCTAAATGATTAACTGTGTCATCCATTATTTTATTTATGTAATTAAAATCTGTAATAAGTACTTCCTACAGCTTCTAATAAGATGTACAATAAAATTATTATTTCAGTTTCTTATTTATAATTTATTTAAATAATCGATGTTTTATCGACAATTCAAGTTTATTGACAACAACTTATATTGCGAATATTATTTAAAAAAAACACCAGATAAAATATTTATTAAATCAGATATTTTTTAACATGAGATCAACATGTTGTGGAGTCTGTATTCTTTTATACTTTTACTGTCTTATAAGGTTAAACTATTTTAATGGATGAAAAATTCAAGGAGAATATTACATTACAAGATTTAGACCAATTATTTCTTAACTCATCGGACTTCACAAAATTACAATCTTCACCATTCAATAAATTTAATTTACTAACTTCCAAAATCATTTATGAAACTCAAGGAACATTTAGTTTCTTTAATGTATATTCTACAAACATCAAAATCTCAAATCCAAAAATTCCAAATTTATACTCTTTACCTAAAATACATAAAACCAACCATCCTATTAGACCAATAGTTAATTACAAATCTTCACCAACATACTTTATTTCTAAATTTCTATCCCGCGTTATATCAAAAGAAATTAATTTCAAACCATCTTATTCTATCAAAAAAAAAAATACAATTAAATTAGTAGAAAATTTGCCTAAACCGAGAATCATTCTAAGGAAGAGTGTAAGACGTTTACAAAAAAAAACATTTTATTATTACTGTAGTGGTTCTAACAAAAATCAAAAAGAAACATTACAACGATAACGCATAAGATTCTTTTGTAACATGTAGGCGAACACATAACAATAATGCTAAGTATCTCGAGATGTACACGTTTGACAAATGCAATTTATCACATTGAAATTTTTGAATTATACATTAAACATCATAGTCTTCAAACTTTATTCACAATGCAAGAGTTTATATTGAATAAAGTAAAAAGATGTTAACTCCATAATCTGAACCTTGAATGATTCTGTAATGATGTTCAATCAGCTTCAGATGACGAATATAAAAAATTTGAAGGAAGCAATTAAATATGTTTTAAGATATACTAAAACTTATTGTTACACGACCTGTACTATACTTACTAATTTTCTAATTGATGAAATTAAAAATACGACTTCGTGAATAATCAAAATATACATATTTTATATTTATATTAACGTGAATGTAAATAAAGTATTTCCAATATAGATCATACGGGTCTTAATTTTTTCAACGTGTATAGTTTAGTTAATTTAATTTTTAAATGAAACTACTAATTCTAAATGAAACAACTGGACAATGTTTAACTTACTTCATTACGTTTTAATTATCAATTTGTATTATATTTAAATCTATTAAGTTTGCTACGGTTAATTGAAGAAAGATAAGTGTTGCCGGCAGCCGAAGAGTAGGGCGTGGGTGAGAAAAGGATCCACCGCTTCTTCAGAACTGTCTTGAATTAAACCGAGGGCGCCATAGTCCTAATGCGTGGATACAAACCTGCTTCCGAACTAAAGAAACAGACGCAACAATCAACCGTAACAAATTAAAGGAGCAATAAATACAATAAGAGAGAGACACAAGTAACCTACAAAACGTTATATTTAATAACACACCATAAAAAAAGGAACAGGGCACAATTTAAATATATATCCCTTTACAATTTAAGATAATTCTACGAAGCGTATTCGTTCGTATTCCTATATATATTCGTACACAAAAGAAGGAAACAATATATAATTAATAGCAAGTTATTAATTTATGAGTTACGCCACTGGCGTTATATAATCTAACAAGATGGCGACGTGACCCCCACCCGTACAATACGAAGGTGTATTTAGTGTTCGCAGTTGCAATATTTAGCAAAAAAAGTATCGGAGATTTAGGTGTTTCCCCAAAAAGAGCGCTCTTCCGTGGTAGTACACTTCTACTCTAAAGATCCCCCAGGCAATGGTGGGTGAATGAAGCAAGTTCGCGCCTTTACGGTACACATTCGTGTATAGATTGGGCCAATATATGCGCCACAACAAGTGAATTAATTATATTGTAGTGAATTAACAGAAAAAGATTATAAATACGTGAACAAATACGTTTCGAGTTCCAAATATTTAACTGCACTTAAGGTGCCAAGACAAGTTGTACTTATTTAGGTGTTACGCTTGAGACGTTTTCGGTAGCAGTGTGACGTCCCGGAGATGGTTTGTTTTCAGCGTAGTAGTATAACTAGAAAGATCTGACCTTATGTTGTAGATAGAGGTTTACGATGTTGACACACAGGAGGAGATACAGATATGCGGTGTCGATGCCGGCTGCGGCGACCCCTAATTTCGGTAGGATGTCCCGTACTTCAGCAATTTTAACAGCGAACCCCAAGTATGCGACACACGCAGCGCCAAGACAAAAAAAGGTAGAAAGAGATCCACGATGAATTTAATCAGCCAGGTAATTGGTTTTGTTTAGGTCAAAAGAACCTTTACAGCCGAGTAATTTTAATCCCGGAGTACTCTAATCCCGGAGTAACTCGCCTTATCTGAAAATTATGCACGGTGTAACGTTGAGGAAGCCACGAAGAATATTTGTCGTACCTGAATGCAATCGAGCGACCATTAGAAGCAATTAGTACACGCATCCGTCCTAAGATAAACTTCGGAAAATCGAGTAATCAATCCTTTCCCCAGCTAAAAATACACTGCTATACATTGAAAGTTTGCAGGGTCCTATACATACCACTAGAAAATTTGACGGAATTACGATTAAGCACTCAGATGAAGGCAAATTTTAATTTCATGTAGCACGACGTGATGGTTGTTGTCACCAGGCGGAAATTGAAGAAACCGAAAATGTATTGGCCAATTAGGACAACGCGGAAGTTGAATTCTGGGAATTAAATCCCCAAAATTTTCGTTAAGGAGCAAATACGCGAATATGTCGCGTTTACACCGCGACTCCTTGCATTGGGTGTTGCCTAACTCACAGTGACCGTTACAAATTCCCCACACAAAACTTCAAGCCCGCGCAGAAGGATAAACATAATCCGCTGCACCATACATAATCCAGAAAATTAACATCCGTAGGTGTTCAGAAAAAAAAAGGAATCTCAACAAGAGCGACATATAACTAAAGATACCCACCCCACACATATGAAAACCTAATGAAACCCAACCCCTAAGAGATAGACGGTTTGTTGAACTAAGAGTAGCTGATCTGCTGAAATCTGTTCAAAACTCGCATGAAGCGTTTGGTGTATCCAGCAACAAAGTCAAGCAACGACCAAGAAAAGAAAAGGATAACACCAAGAGATTGAACGCCCACAAAAACTCGCAATTAGCGATTTCCGAGAAGCAAAGGAAAGAAAACGTGGGTCATCCAACAGTATCTCAACCAACCTTACTAAACCCAGTCAACAGAAAATATTCTTATAGTAAAGTTTGAAGTTTGGACAAGCGTCAGGACAGAGCCCTAAAAACCAATGAAACCCCAACCCAAATTAAAACAATACCACCCTGAATTACCCCAAAATAAGAAGGTACCCTAGGAAAGGTTTAAGGTAAGATAGGAATAAGGAATAAGGCTGAAACCCGAATACCAAAGAGGTTAGGATAAACCCTAGGAAATTATTAAGATCGGGCATTTCCCTAGCGGCGTGCATGTCGAATGGGTGGCACCAGGCATCACTCCCACCAAGACCCTCGCGAAGGATGGAAACTCGCGTCATTGGGCCCCAGTGAAAATCCACCCCTCGCCATTCACGACCCTTAGTACTGAGCCTTCCCAAAATAAAGTCCTCCCACCCAGGAAAGGATTTGAGTCTTGGGCCCATTACTCCCGACACCACAAGACTAATGGTTAAGTCAACAGTTCGAGGTTCTGTAATACGTAACC
>JALBCR010002899.1:0-93824 GCA_030710515.1 Abscondita cerata
CTCAATGCTTCGTTCAGTTACGTATTGCTCCTTCTACTTCATCCAGTGTTGATTCACAGTCGGCACACTTTAATATAACAAAGGAGGAAATGAAAGGATGTTTAAATGTGAACATAAACACTTACGGTAATTCTAATGTAACTATTAATTTTTCAAAATAAGATAATTTGTGTTTTATTATACCGCTTATCTTGCTCTATTTCCATTTGCGTTGTAATCGAGACTATGACTACCTCAACAATAAGATAGCCCTATAATCGAGGTTAGGTATACACTCCCTGGGTGTAAACAAACCTTACAATTTTATGGAGTAAGTAATTAAAAGATTTATGTGCTATTTATTTAAGCAAATGGTTCCATAATATTATTAGTAATTACGTCTTAATTTAAATTGCTGTGGTGTCAAAACAATGTGTATATTAGTTGTTTGTCGTGGTAAATCATGAGTTACTCTGTTGAAACTACGGATAGCAGTAGTTGAATGACCTTCTTGAACAGATCTATAATTAGTAGTAACTAATGCAAATTCACACATAAACCTTCAAACATCTCATCTCCACTAAGCTTATGTTATGGTCACTTTCATGATCGATATAACCGTCTCTTCATGCTTTTCCTTTTTCGTTCGTACCAATCTAAACTTGAAACAGAATATTGTTTGTCATATCACAAATACAGAGTTAGGATCAACTATTATTTAACTTATCTGTAAGTTCATCGGATGTTCCTATGATCGTATAAACCAAATACTATATTTTCCATTCGGTGATCCTAATAATTAACTGATATAAAATGTTTAAAACATACAAAAGCATTCTTGTGCTTGCATTCATGAAAATTTTTTCCTTTAATGGCGTTTAGCTATTTCTCTCTCCGATCTGTGATGATGCAGTCAAATGGGGTTGATAATCGCTGATGTTTATAGTAAAATCACTGGAATGCGAAAAAACCATACTTATACTTTTCCTTAAAACTTTATACACAACTGAGTACTTCCACAATTAACAATATAACAAAACCAAGATATTTTAAATCGATTTCTAAAGCCATACGACGAACTTAAGGCGTATTTTATGGTTATGTTTTTAATTGTGTTTACATTTAGTATACTTCACAAGCGCTCGAGTGGCGTTTAAAGAATTAGTAACCGGTCAGTAATAATTATTCCTGGCTAGCTGGTAAAAATTTTGAACACCAATTGTGTAATCGCCTATTTCCCAACTTTTCACATGCAGTGTAATTGGCATATTACAATATGATTGTGAATAAACATAGTTAAATCTATGAAAAACAAAATAACAAAACTAAGTAGTCCTAAATATCTCACTAAAATCTAACCTCTCTAAAAATATACTGATAAATAACAATTATCCTACTAACATTATTAACAGAATTTTATACTATAATTATAACACTAACACACCATCACCAATTAATCCCCTAATTCTCAATATACCTATACTAAAATTATTAATATACCTAACTTGACTAAACACCTTATCTCATTACTAAAAACTACTAACGTCCACATAGCTACATACAATAACAATACTATTTACAACATTATCTACACACAATTAAAAAGACAAGACAAACATTCTTGACAAACACAATGTAGTGTATAAAATAGACTGTCTTGACTGTAATAAATGCTATGTTGGCCAAACCAAACAAAAACACGTAATAAGATTAAAAATCATAAATACGATTGCAAAAACAAAAACCAGACTCTGCGTTAGCCGTACACCATATTGAGATGGGTCATAATTTTAATTTTGATAATCCTACGATTTTAAATGTAGAAAGGAATTATAAAAAACGTCTAATAGCTGAAATGATATACATCATCAAACACAATAACAACATTAATTATAACACGGACACACAAAATTTAAGCAATATTTATAGAAATTTAATCACTAAAATAAAATAGAAGAAGGAATTCCCATTATCATATTGTTATCTAGTCATTCATGTTTGTTCGTTTCTACGTATAGAGTGTGTGTTTTATTAGAGATATTTATTTACATTTAATTGTTAATTTATTTTGTGTTTGTTTAATATCTATGTGTTTTTACACTTATTCAAGTGGCGGACCATTTATTTGTTTTAAGTAAGTAGTCGAGTCAATCACCTATAATTTAGATTAATATATTAAGGATATGATGTTTATGTATATAACTTACCGTTAAATGTATTTTTTCTTTTT
Organism: Abscondita cerata; assembly: GCA_030710515.1. Classification (NCBI taxonomy): domain Eukaryota; kingdom Metazoa; phylum Arthropoda; class Insecta; order Coleoptera; family Lampyridae; genus Abscondita; species Abscondita cerata. The sequence goes on from JALBCR010002899.1 coordinate 2,210, forward strand.
AATAAACAGAGGCCTGAAGAAGTGCACATTCGGCTGCACGAAACGTTGCCTGAAAAACGTCTTAATGGTTTTGGTGCCCTCCTCAACGAAGAACAATCAATTAGTGATCATTTATAGAGGAAATATTTACCTTTCATTAATAATTCTGTATCATTCGCGTGTGTTTGTGATATAAAACGGTCAAGTATTGAACTTACCGATAGCGTTTTCAATGTAATATGTAAACGTTAATATAAATACACATATAAATATTGTAAAATTCACTACATTTTTAATTGCACTGGCAAAAATTAAAATTAAAGACATTGATATATGCACTGATCACTAAATTATTTTGATTATTAATCAAATTATATAAGTAGAAATAAATCGTAGCTATTTGAAACACGTTTAATCCGTGCTGCAGTAAATACAATTTGCCAAATTTCATTAACAATTAACAAAATTGTTGTTGAAACTTTAAAGATCTTACTTTAAACATCAATTTTATTATAGGACTGAACTACATTAAATTTTAACTGTTATACGCGAGAACTCAATAAAAGCGCTAAAATAGTAACATAAAAACTGCATTTAACACTATCGCTTTACTAAAATCTATTTTACTGTACTTTTACGCATGTGAAAACCTAGGAAAATAAATGCCAAACCTTTGTTTATGTCGATAGTAATTATTTTTTAATAACAATACGATAAATTAAACAGGCGACAAAAATTATATTATTTTATAAAAATTATGGCCAATTTGCATTTAAATTAAAAAGTCGCGCGTTTTATTTGTTATGTTAATTCTTATTTAATGTATAGTAAACAGTATAATAAAATATTTATTAACACTCAATTCCAAACAAAATATTTATACAAATTAATGCACAATAAATTATTACGAGTAATATTTCAGCATTAAGATCAGGACACAATATGATCTACATCAAATCTACACAACATCAAGACAACGGCAGATATTATTGCAAAATAAATCATTAATGGGTGTGAATACAATCTGCATTCAAATAGAGTTTTAAAATTTTTTTTTTAGACAAAGTGAGTTAGATTCATTACGCCTCTTCATACGATGATGGCGATTACTTAAAAACAAGCAATGAAATATTCTGGTTTGTTACGTCCGCATAGACAAGTTGCCTTACCAATTAACTACTCCGTATTTAATATTAATATATCTATAGTATCCTGGTAAGACAAATATGGATATGATGCAAGATTATTGTAGCTTTGAACCGTTGCCCGAGCAATTTACTCGCAATTAAAACTTGCTTATCAGGAATAAATCTAAATTCATAACTAAAAGAATTGGTTGGAGTTATTCGCTCATAATTTCCGTGCAATTTGAAACGAAAAAATTATTTTTGCGCGCACGTCTTTGGTCAAAGAATGCTAGAAACTATTTAAGTAGTTTTAACTTCGCGGAATTAAAAGATAATTAATTACAATTATTCCGTCAGAGTATTGTAATTGATTGCGTTTTAATTTTTAACCCAATTGACAGTTTGCGATCATGCAATGTACCCATCATTGTGCTTTTTATAATAATTTAAGTCAAGCTCAAATTAATCAACATCTCAATCCTATACGATATAAATCTACCCTCAACACAAAAAAAAAGCAGAAAGAAGAAGATAATGTAGGGTAGTGGATGTCCATCATGAAAAGGGTAGTAATATTACCAGTGGCGGGAGCGGACCAGTTTTACTGTTCTTGGATCAAGTCCGATGGCCACGATTCTTGCAACACTCTTACGCGAACCGCGATGCGGATGACTATTATAAACTGAAACCGTAAGCTATTATTAAAGAGTCGACGAAACTTAAACGACAAATTAATGACAAAGTTATATATGATTTGAGTTGGGAACGTAATCAGTTTTTCTTTAAAAAAGTGCAATGATTTTATAATATGTGAATGATTTTGTTCCAAAAAAAAAATTATGCCGTTGATCAATGATTTGGTAAGTTCTTTTTCAAAAGATTAATTTTGAGCAGCGTTAAACCTGTTTTTCCTTACGTGATAATTAAGTACCCATTGATCACAATTTTATTAAAATTAAAAAAAAGTACTCTGCACATTTGAATTCCTAATAACACACTTACGTTAATCAACGCATTATATTCGCTTGTTGTTATTTTTAAATCGCGGCATTAAAATGTGTAATTTACAGGATTAAAAACATTCAGTAATAAATAAATATTAATTTAAGTAGTCCGTTTTGGTTATCTTAATTATCTACTGGAAGTTCTTTACCAAATATGGGACACATCCTTAAGGCTAGTTTACTTTAACTTGAGTAGTTTTACAGATAAAAATCTAAAGCGTTTTTTTTTCTTACTTAGAAAAATAATTAAACAATAATCGCAAAAAGTTTAAGCCACCGCGTCGCATGCTGTAGAAAAAACTATTTTTCACACTATCGCTAAAAAGGAATTGACACTATACGTCCATTGAATATGTACGTGATTTCATTTTAAAAAAACTTTGCGTTGTTATTAAGTCCCCAGCTCGATTATAATTCGAATCACGGCGCTTTTTTTTAAACGTCTTAAATTAAAATTAATCTAACTGTAGCAATAGTTATACAAGCATAAACTCGAGTAACTTTAATGATGGAGCACGCCGTAAAACTCACTTCTTTCTTAGTTTATGATAATTTATTAGACACTTATTTGATGTGCGTGTAAAATAATAATTTGGGAATATTTATTTATGCGAAGTAAATTGCTTAATTAAAAATAATTAAAAATAATACAACGAAATCTAATTTGCACCAGTTTCGTTTAAGAAATTGGTAGCGGTTTAAATGGCGGAAATGGGATATAAGATGCAAATGTTTCGATTATGATACTGGTAATTATCATCAGATGATCTTTCTATATAAAAAGGTGCAGTTACAAACGTAATATTTAGCTATTTTTCTAAAACCAAAGTTTTTCTAATTACATTCTAGACAAGTCCAATCAGAAAACTAATTTTTCTTCGCCCGACTGCTTCCAATTCCATTAATAAACTTTAACCACTTCAACAATTTTAGTTTAAGTACATTTGCATATATTCAATTCCGAAAATTGAATTAGATAATAATAACCCATATAAATTTTACTGACCAATTTAAAAAAAATAATTTGCAGCTGGTCAAATACGTGCAGCTTGCGTCGGCCAAAACTTTTCAAAAACTTTAATTCGTTCGATTCAAATAATAATTTTTTCGCACAACCGCCTTATTTACAATTATATACCGGTTTCGTATAAACGGGGAAAAAATAAAAATTTTGACCCGATTCTTTGTGCGCGAACAAAACGAAAATTTTGCGTTTTGTTCGCACTATATCGACCCTAATAAGATAAAACCTGAAACATTTTAAAACTAATTATATATGTCGCCGAACAATTATTACAGGATGTGCGTGTAAGAAATATTTAATTAATTGCGAAAAATTGATTTTAATCTACCGTAATTTCAAGTTTCGGGTTCGTCGCTTATTCGCGAGTTTGAATCGCCGAAATTAACGTGTAGATAATTTAAAAAATAGTTAATTGTGCCAAAGACTTTTACATCGATTCTAAACTTTAATCAAACGCGTTAATCGCCCATTCTATCTAAAAAAAAAAACATTTAGAAAAATGATGAAAACGGTGGTGTTTTAAAATTTTACGATGCAGCTTAGAAGTCGTTCAAAGCATACTTTATCAAACCCGATAGTAAAATTTAAACAGTGTGTAACAGAACGAGGTTTCGTGTTTAAAATTTTTAATTAATGAGATTCTTAGATGCTTCCAAAAAAATGCGCTTTAATTTGTTACATACTTAGATTTTTATCAAAGTTAATTGAAATTCAAATAGACAAAATACCTTAATTCTAATTAGTGCTAACAAAGTAAAGGAGCAGTAGCCTTTGCTCAAAATTATAAAGTCAATTATTAAATTTAAAGTAATTAGTTTCTTCTTGTACGCTGCGCTAAAATTAAGAATGGAATAACAGTGAAATGGATATCGGATTGTGTGGAATGGAAAATTCAATCAAGGGCGTTATGGTCCATTGAACAACGTAAACTTTTTACGAAGATCAAGTTTTTAGATAGTGTATTCTATAATGATTATTGTAGTTTATTGCAGCTTACCGCAAAAGAATCTTGCTAAAGCTACGTAACGAAAACTTATAACTAATTAACAAGATCGATATCGTTGTAACAGGTAGAAATCGTTATAACAATTAATGCTATTAGCATGACTTGCCTTTTTTTTAAATCGTATCTTGTAGTACCTATTCGACGAGCTTAAGAGTTTTTGTAAAACGTTAAATTGCGGAAAATTTATTTTTTTTTAATCGTGAGAACACGATGACAAATTGTTTACGTGACTGTTATTGGGTTTAAGACGAGATAAAATCGGTTGTACTTAAAAATTAGGTACTGAAACATGTAGGTAGTACTTACGGTATGTACATGCAAAACGGACTCACAAATCAGAATTTTTTACAAACAATTTAGCGTAAAAATTAAAAATTTTGCTTCAATAACTATTAAAAAGAAAAAAAAATATTTATGGCGTAATATTTACTGTATATGATGTGATTCGACTATTTACCGTTTTGTTGAATGATTTAATTTACAAAGTGCAAATTTTTTGCAGGATTCTTTATTTTAGTTTTTATGCATAAATAATCGCCATGAATCACTTTGTTTACAATTTAATAGATCAAATAGTGTTGTTTTTTATTTATTTCGTTTAATTTTTCTAGATTCAATGTAATCATGTAAAAGTTATTAAGTAAACTAATTAATTAATACTATAGTTACATACTATTTTTTTTAAATAAAAACTTTTTCTAATTAAACCAATTAGTTGCAATTTAGAGTTAACGTAGGAACCGCGTATGAAGAAAACGTTTAAAAATATAACCATTAAGTTTAATAAAAAATGAAAAAATTTAAACAAGGTTCTAAAATCCGTTATTCTATAAATTTTTATTTTTTTTAAGCTTTCACTTTTCCGAATAAATTTTCTAATGTTAACAAAAATTTTTGTTGATGAGTAACTGAACAAAACAAATCATCTTTAATCTAGCAATTTACTGAGTTTGATTACCTTTCAGCAACTAAATTTACGTTTAAATGTAGGAAATTTATATGGAATAAAAAGAATTTAAATGACAATTTAATAAATGTTAAACCAATTAAACAACAACAATGCTTCTAGAATACAAATTGATGTTTTGGTACTAAAAAATAAATAACCATATATCTTAAACCTTGTTCTTTTTTGGGGGCCTTTACGGTTAGAGGTGTAGAATTTTTCAAGAAAAGCAGGCCAAAATTCAGCCCCTCAAAGCGCGAGCTTTATCAAAGCTAAGTTCTGTTAGAGGATTATTAAATATTTTGTTTTGAAGGGCGAAACATCGGCCTCTTCTTTTTGTAGAATTGATTTTTATTCTACATTTCCAACTCTAAAAGGTCCTTAAAGTATAACCTTACTTGTAAAAAACCATTTCTACAGTAAACCATTTTTGCTGACAAAGTAACTGCCACTATTTCAGCCAGAGTTCAGGTTAATTTTCAGTTATGGGTAACCATAATTATCACTACGACAGTTAACCCATGACTTAAATAGTGGTCGTTATGGAATTTTTAAAACATAAATTGGACGAGATATAATACCTGTTGTAAACATTTAATTTCATTAAAATTTAACCGTATTTAACAATACACTTGAATTCTATCAACAAAAAATTAAAAAAATTTCTCAATGGGAGACATAAATTTCACAAAAAATGTGAGCTTTTCCATATTTACAGAAATTAAGTACATAAAGCTTTAAGTTTTTTGTAAAAATTCATAAGTAGTATTAGAGTTTTTCAACAATATATTAGTAAGTTTAAATAAAAAAAATCCACGATTCCAAATTCTTTTAATCAGTAACCTTTAATTCTAACAAAAAGTGCTTTTTAAAAGATATCTATTTTCTTCTCATTACAAAATAATCCGTATGAAACTATTATTAAATGCATCACTAAGAAAGTTTAAAATTTGGTAAAATTGAAGTGAAAAACGCTTTTATTTTTTTAAGTTAAAGTTCTGGTTTGTAAATAAAAAAAAATCAAAGAAAAAAACAGATAAAAATAAGACGTATAGCACGAATTTCAAATTAAATTAAAAGATTAATAATTTTAAATAATGGAGTGTGAAATATAAAACAATAATCCCTTTTTCTCTTGCCCAATTGTTTTAAAACGAATGTTTCGGAAAAATTAAAATTTTGAAAAGTAATTTAATTGGTTCAAAATATTGCTATAAAGGTAACACTTATATATCTTTAGATTTTGATTTTGTTAACAAAAGTCCTCAAAGAAAAAATTAAACTGAAAATGAAGCAACAGTATCATTTTCTTAATTTAAACTAAAATCGGTTAAAACTAAATTAAAATTTTACAACTAAGTATGATGACAGTACAGAAACTTTTTCTCAAAACTTTTTCTAAAGTTAAACCAAATTAGAGGTATTATTACGTTAGGGAAAAAATCTTGTTCAGAAATACACACCTGATGCCCAAGATAGAGAAGAGTTTTTTCTCAGCTGTTGCATCTCGGAAAATTGGTTGCGAAGCTGGATACTTTTTATATACAAATTTTTTCCCTACATGTGAAATGCATTTTTTGGTCTTAAACAACAAATATCCATAAAATTTTGGCAGTCATAAACATAATTGTCGTAACTATAGCAACCGCTCAAAAAAATGAGTTAATAGTAATAATCATCGAGTTTTTTTCATATTAGCCCATTTTAAAAATTCTACAGAGATATTATCTAAAAAATACGGTAATAATAGTTAAAATTGCATGACATTGTGGAAGAACCAATTTAGTATTTAATATGATTACCACAGTAACACAAAAAATCTGGACATTTTTCATAACACACGTTAACAAAAATTAATAAGTGACATTTTTTGACAATAAAACTAACCCCAAATTTAATAAATAAATTAGACAAATTTAATTTAAAATAAATGTTTCTTTTGATATAAATTTTATAAGATTTTTCTCTTTAAATGGTGAAATTCTCTTACCGAATACCACTCGCGTTAATTAAATCCGGAATTTTTTTCTCGTGATTGTCAATACGGTGTTATTTGCTATCTCTTTAAGTTGAATTATTGGACCCCTACCTCAAATTGTTCAGTAGAGCATCCCCTATGCCCTGTTTAATTTTTGAACGCTTTTACTAAAACACACTGTATATTTTGAAATGATTACTTATCAATGAAAATTCAAACTAAATTGTGACACTATATGCATAGTGATTATTATATTTCTCGAAAACAAAGAAATGCGAAATTTCTTGTTTTTAATTTTTGAAAAAGGATACAGATTGTTAACACTCATTTGTATTCAAGATTCAAATTAATTTAACAAACAAAATGCTTTTTATTTTTAGCAAAATTAAAGTTTTATTACAATTTACCAACAGAAAACCACCAAAAACTGCACCAAAAACTTAGTTGTTGAAACACGTGTCCGAGTTAAGTTTTTGGTGCAGTTTTAGGTGGTTTTCTGTTGGTTAAATAGACGCTGCAGTTGGTGTTCCTTTCCTTTGATTACAATTTACCTAAACAATCAAGATGTATGTAAAAAAGTGGTACAAAAATAAATAGGATTAGGATGTAATTAAATTCTAAGCCCGTTGGTCACTAACTCCTAAAATTATTAGGAGTAAAAGCAATACTTCCGTTCATCCGGTAAATACAAACAGATCATAAAAAATTGCTTTAACTGCAATTCGTTTATATACAGATCAAAGAAAAGTGTCTGTAAATTTATAATAAGGTATATAGTTTAATTTCGACACGCACCTATCGTTCGAATTCAAAATTATTTGTAGCTCAACAACGTCTGCTCAGAACGACAGTAAAAGTACTTTTAGTTCCGTTGCAAATTGCAACCAGCTATGTAGGAAAAGAGCAACTTTAACGTAAAAAAATCTAAGTTTACCGACGTTTAAAGAAAAAGGTGTATTGTTTAATTAGGACACGTGCCTCGTTCTCAACTTTTACTATTATATTTCATACGAAATTCAAAAGAATTTCTGAAATTATGCCATTGTTGAAGGTACAGAATTTATTATCAAGAATTTGTATAAAATTAATGTAAATTTTTTGTATCGGAAATAAATTTGTACTATGCTGCGACTTCTAAATTAAACAGAGATACCTTTTTACGTTCAATTTTAACAATATCTTGTGCATATAAAATTATCAACATTCTAAAATCTCTGATCAAGGTAAAATATAGACGTTTGCAATTAAAAAATGTGTAGAAATAGATAACAAAAAAAAACATTTACTTTGTTTTATAAAGAAAATATGGATGGCAGGAATACATTTGTAAAACTTGGTAACTTCAAATTTTACAATATTATTAATAAAAATTTGTATTTTATTTCGCAGTTTTTCCTAACAATACCTATTAGGACTAAATAACAAATTTTCGAAACTTATGTCTCTAACTTTTAATTTTATCCTAAAAGTTTATTTGTAATCAAAGTGAAAGCTCATGAATTTTAAAACACAATAAACTTCAAGTAATCAAAAGCACGTAATAACTGTAATACGATACTAAAGTATTCTGTTTAAACTTTTTAAACTTATATTGTGAATTAAAATTGGAATATACCCGATTCTAAAAACCCGTTGATCTCTATATTTTAAAAATTTAGTTAAATCTCCATAAATTATTTAATTCCATATAAACATTCAAATTTTTTAATATACCTATTCAAATCTTTCTAAAACATATCGAATCAACTTTATTTTCAAAAAGTCCTTTTGTTTATACCACACGTCCGACTATGATAACTTTATGGAGACGACTGTAATTTTTGATGGTACAAAAGAAAATGTATTCCTTCTTAGATTTCCTCAATAGTATCCACCATCGAATTAAATTTACATTTCTCCTCGTAATAGTAGTCCTCTTTTTCTAGACATCCTTGTCATTCTAGAGAACAACAATAAAATATCAATACTCACAATTTCAATCATAATTATAGTTATAAATTAGCCTCTTTTCTTTTTCTTTTCTAACACAATTTCAAAGTTTGTGTTAATTTTTCTACCAATTTGTCAAAGATTTTCTTAACCAAATTAAAAAATCTAGTAGCCCAGTAAAACTTAACAAATTAAAGGAAATAATGGTTACAGCTTTGAAAATTTGGGAACAGGCTTGTTTTGTGGTCCCTTTGAAGTGTCCCCACCCGTATTCTTCTTCCGAGAGAAGTGGGGGAGGGGGGAGTGTAAAAACCTCGGTTTTTTGTAAATAACTCAAAAAGTATCAAGTTTATCAAAGACAACAACGTTAAAATAGTTATAGCTGATAAAGTTCCGCACATTATAATTTTTTATTTTTGTCTCTACGACCAACAGAAGCCTAGATAGATTTTTTTTAATTTAGACGGTTTTGCGACGAAACGGTAACACGTGCGCGCATCGCATCTCTTATATCTCGAGAATTTCCAATTGTATCGAAAAATGCTTCAAATAAAAGTTGTAGAGAATAATTACGAACAATTTTGATTATGATTAATATTGAAAGAGATGTGAATTCTTTAACGTGCACTAAGTGATTCTGAAAAAGTTTGTGGCTATGAAATTTAATAATAGACACAAATAGAGAATATGCAGCAGATATCGAATAGAAATTGTAAAAGTATATGAGTAAAATGTGTTAATCCAATAATAAATTTACTCAGAAATGATCATATACTTGGAAAAGTCAAAAATCAAAATCAATGTGTCTTAGCGATTTTTGAGATATCACTCAGTATAAAAATTATGAATTTTGTTCCAAACTTTGTCGTTACACTATATTACAAAAATGAAATAAACGTTATAATGTGTAGAGTTATCATTAAGATCTTATCCTGCTCAACTTATTCATATACAATTTTAGTTAAATGAATCAAGAAATTCAAAAAATATTTTAATATACAATGTGTTCTATTATAAATAAATGAGTAAAACTAATGTTGCTAGAATTGTTCCTTGCAAAATAAATACTTAATATTTAACTTTTCTTCACCTCAAAGGTAGCTAAAATTTCTGTTTAGCTAAAATTTAACATTTCCTACAAAACATACGGGACTAAGTGTTTGTTATAGGAAATTTTGTAAGCTTTCAATTAGTTTACATAAAATTTTGTCGTAAAATCAATGAAAACAAAGACATTCTGATGGCCCTCATTTTACAGATAAATTAATTATCATTAAAACACTATCCACGAAGGCGGTCTGAGTGTAAGTATTTTTGGAAAAATGGAGAAAATCGAGTATTGAGCTGTCATAAAATATTTGTTTTTGAAAGGGAATACGCCTACGCAAATTAAAGATGAGTTAGACCTTGTGTACGGGGAGTCTTCACCGTCATTTACCACTGTAAAATTTTGGGCAGCTAAATTTATACGTGTCCGTAAGAGCTTGGGAGATGATGAACGTTCAGGACGTCCAAAAACTGTAACTACTGACGATAACATCGCTAAAGTTCACCAAATGGTGTTAAACGACAACCGAGTGAAAGAGATAGCAGAAGCAATGAAATTGTCCAAAGAACGTGTTTGTCACATATTAAATCAAGATCTACGCATGAGAAAGCTCTCCGCGCGTTGGGTGCCGCGTTTGCTAACGTTAGACCAAAACGTGTTCGAATGAAGATTTCCAATGCTCTGTTGGCGCAGTTTATGCGCAATAAATCCGAGTTTTGGCGCTGATTAATTACTTTGTAAACTTGGATACACCACTATACGACTGAAACAAAACAATGGGCTGCAAAGGGAGAGCCGGCTCCAAAAAAAGTAAAATCTGTTTTTTCGACTGGAAAAGTGATGACGACTGTTTTTTGAAATAGTCATGGAGTTATCATAATCGATTTATCTTCAAGGAAAACCACAGGCGCATACACGCATCATTACTTGAAGCTGAGCGAAATTGCGGATAAACATACATTTGCAGAAAAGAAAATCCTGTTTTACCAAGACAACACCTCAACAGTTGCCATAGCAAAAATCCATAAATTACGGTTTGAATTGCTTGACCATCCACCTTATTCACCAGTTCTAACCTCAAGCGACTTCTTTCTGTTCCCTCAACTAAAAACTGCGCTCGGAGGACAAAGATTTTTGTCAAATTTTTTGGTTCCTCTACCTCAGCTTTTATTGGTCGTAGAGACAAAAATAAAAAAAATGAACATCGTGCTGAATTATGTTAGCAACAACTTTCTTTAACTTTTTTGTTTTAAGATAAAATTGATGCTTCATTGATTCGCCTACGATAAACAATTTTTGAGAGGATACGGGTGGGATTTTTGTACACTTCAAAGAGAGCACAAAGCAAACCTGTTTCTAAATTTTTAAAGGAGTAATCATTATTTCATCCTAATTTTCCCATTTTACTGGGCTATAGATGAAAATTACAACAGTTGGTAGTGAGTTTTCAAATCTACATTTGATGAACATGTATTAATTTCTAGCCACACATTAAATAGTTACTCTTTAATTCACCCTATTCAAATTAACTATAAAAATTAACGCTTATAGGATCTTTTAAAAATTCTTTTTTATAAAATCGGTCTATAAAAAAATGAAGTTTTAATTGTAGTAACGTAACTAATTTTTTAGTCAGATTAAATTGTAAATGTTACTTTTACAAAACCATCATCAAATAATGATTATTAATTACACATCAACCAATAGATACCTACTAAAATCGTTAAAATATTTATTATTTATTACCTATGTTTGTATTGGAAACTGCATCTGTATTTTACTTTAAATCCCCTGGGATTAGGTTTGTAAAACTATTTTAATTCCCTTGAGATTTAAAATGCTATTTTAATCTTCAAAAGGAGGTACTTAAGTCCCTGGAGTGCATATAAATGTATTTAATTTAAGAACGTACAAAAAGGTCTTGTGACAAACTCAATATACGAATTTTTACAAACAAGTGTTTTTAATTGTTTTATTACAAAAAATTTCTAATAATAAGTTACCTAATTTGTTGACAAATTGACAAAAAATAAAATGTTTAAATGCACTTTTATTTGGATTCAAAAATTGAAAGTACACATTGACATAGTCCCTTTTAGTATAATGACCTTAATATGTGGATTTGTTAAGTTACTGGTTTAGTTGAGTTAATTAAAAAAACCTTGAAACTTAAAATTATATAGTGTGAGTCAGCATCATATAAGATTTTTTTATTAATAGTTATTTTTTAAATTTTATTTCGGCATAAGTTTCTGCATGTATTGAAATAAAATTTGCACTATTTCTCAAATTTCAATTTTTTCCAAAGAAAAACAAGAGGGGGGTTATTACACAGAATATCAAAAAAAGTTGTAAGAAAAAGTCGTTCTAAATGCAATTTTGAACCGATATGCAAAAGCTCAGCTACCTAGGGCAATTTTGATTTTTTCACTATTTTTGGAAGTTGCACCACTGTCTAAAAAATTAGACTCAACGCAACTTACATAATTCTTCTTGATTTTGACAAAGCTTCATCTCCGACATGGTTTCTTTATAGTGTCCCCATCTGTGTTTTTCTAGAGCAATTAAAATTTGATCATATAAGACAACTTCATAAAATATCTATTTTTGCAAAGGCAGTTATTTGTCTAAAAACAACACACATTATAACTAAGACAAAATCAAGAAAAATTACATTTCCAAAAAATAGTAAAAAATTCAAAACTGTCCTAGAAAGCTGAAATTTTGCACACGAGCTTAAAGTTGCATTTGAAACAACTTTTTTTATAACTGTTTTCAATAATTTGAGAAATAACCCCAGTTTTGTAATTTTTTTGAAAAAAAAATTTAAATTTCACACACAGTACGAATCACGTCCTTACAATTTTTTTCGTAAATTTTAACTTCAATTGATGCAGAAACTGATGACAAAATCAAATTTCGAAGAAAACTATTATTAAAAGAATCCCATATTTTGCGGACTTTATAACACATTTTTTAACAACTTTATGGACTGATAAAATTAAAACTGTTATCATCAGAATCACATTAAACTTAAAATAAAATCAAATATATTAAATGCAATTTAAATCCATATGATTTTTTATGTAGCTCCAATTTGCACATGACTTTTAATTCAGTCAAAATTAGTAATTTGTGTGTAGAAAGTTAAGGGATCGTCTTGGTAAATTTTTAACATCCATTCAATTTTGTGCTGGTACACTAGGAGGATGGGAAGTCGTAGTTTATTCCACTAGAACTTACTCCAATTTAAACCAAAGAACGTCTAAGATTATTTTAAAAGTTGACATTTTCAACGTTTTTAACACTTTAGACCAAGAAGTTCTTTTTGGAGCATATGCTCCAAAAGCAACAAACCATTTTTTTAATGCTATAACAGAAGGACTGTTTTAAACTAAAATCGCGTGTACAAGTACAATGTAAATTAAATGAGAATTTAGTTATTAAACGATTGTTGTTTATAACATTCAAATTTAAAAAAAACATTTTTTCATCTATTAATGAGTTATTTTTAATATTAAAAAGAAAAAATTTTTCTTTTTTTATGGGTTTTTTCTTGTTGGTTTTGTATGTAGGAATTTTCATTCTAAAACAAGTGACAATATGAATATTACATAATTATGATAAACAAAATAATTACACTGTGATGATTTTTTCAACCGTCCGTTCAGATGTGTATTAGCTTAGGTTGGTAAGCCAAGAATTTAAAAGAAATGATTAATTTGCGTCCTGAATAAAGATTACATTCTTATAATAAACGTCAACGGTTATTATCATGAATTTATAAGAAATAAATGCTTTGCCAAGACGAACCAATCCACGATTGCACACAGTTTTGTCACCACACTATACAGGTTTATACTGATCTTCTGGGACACCATACATAACACTTACATCACAAAACAACAGAAAAAACCAAAAAAAACTTTCTTTGGCTCATTATTTCCTTATAAACTCAATCCTCTCTGTTTTCTCTCCCAGCAACATTTTTATAGGTCTTTCCTCTTTGCTGTTTCCGGTTTTTTAGTTTGGTTTTTCTTCTGCTATTAAAGCTTCGTACATCGTGTTTTATTTTCCTTCTCTAATTCTTGTTCTTCTTTCTTGTGCTTGTGTCCGTCTATGTACTATTTGTTCTTCCATACTTCTTCGTCTATCTTTTATCTTCTTTATTTCTTCTCTTGCATATCCTTCTTTTTTATAAAATATTTTTTCCATCTTCACCATATTTTATCTTTTGCGCCTCTATCTCCTTCTAACATTCATATTTTCTTTCTTGTTTTCCATATTTTCCTTGCCTTTTTTCATGTTCGTATATTTATTTTTTCGAATTTCAGTTCCTCATCTACTATATAACCAAAGTTTCCTTTTCCAATCTTAGTGTCCACTACTTTTCTTTAATCTTCCCCAGTTTCTCCCATTCTTTCCATCCCCACACCTCTGCTTCATACATCAACACACATTTTACTATCCTTTCAAATATCTACTGTTTTTTCCAAATATTCTTTCTTGTATACCCCATAATTAATTATTTACAAGAAGTGTTTAGCAAGAAAATTTTAGTATCTAATATTTAGGAATTACTAAGGAATTAGAGGAATTAGTGTCAAATTAGTCAAAAATTCAAAAATTCTAATTCTAAGAAAATAGTGGATTAAAGGATACAGTTGTTTTTACATACGCTGAAACGACACTTATACCAAAAATTAAAAACAAAACTTAGTGAAGACATGTGGTTACGAAAATGTAGCTTTAATAGCTAGAATCTAAGGCTGAAATTAAAAAGCAACTATATCAAAATTATACAACTTTGCAAGAACTGATTTAATTAAACTCATCGATGAAGAAGATCAAGTAAAATCAAAAATTGAAACATCTACAAAATATTATTATGTCAAAAATAAAAATAAAGAAAAATCACACAAGTAGATGCGTCTAATAATCATGAAAAGCCCCCTTCCTCCAAAAAGCTTAAAACTTTTGGAATTTGTAAGTGAACAATCGTAGAAGAAATTAGATGCCACCCGTGTGACAAACAAACTTGAATATCATAGCAAATCTAGCAATGTGATGGAATTTGTTTGGCCTACCTAAACAAGTAACTTTTCTTGGAACTTCTGATAAAACAATCTAGGTTCATTTTTAAACTGGAGTAAAAGTAGCATATGTCTTAACCAATACATTGTAGAACATCTCCATGCTGCCGTCTTTGTTCAGAACTAAAAATTCATTTACTACTGAGTAGGTCACTTTAAGATGCCAGTAGATAAAGGAGAAACTAAAAAAATTGGCACACATTTATGGAATCTGGTTTAGCACATGAATATAAAAGAAATACAGAACATTTCCAAAAGATACAAATATACTTCATTCTTTGTCAGTTCCAGATTTGAACTGATATCAGTGCAGCATTGGACAAAAATGGAGACCAGACATCACCCATATTTTAACAAAAATTCGAACTTGTTTCTTGAAGCCAGGAATAAATCTGCTATTTAGAATATACACTACCAGCAATGAACGTCTCAGGGAATTTATTTTTAGGGTTTCAAAAGACGAATACCTTTCGACAGATTCTGATCTCAAAAGCGAAGACAAAATGAATTTGTAAATCCTTATTTCAGACTGCAAAGTCCGTAACATCTACGTATTCAACAATGATAAATTTTATTGCAAAAATTATACTATAATGAATTGACAAAATTAAGACAACAAACAGTTGATACTAACGATTTGAGAAGAACTTTTACATTTGGATATTGAAGCTACACTTAAAAAAAGTTCTAGAGGAATTAATGCAAGTATTGTTAGTAAGACTGAAACAAAATATCGTAGTCACACACGAAAACAAAGACATAGGTAAAGACGAGACCCAGAAGAAAATGAGGTTGACCAAAATGTGGCAAACACAAATAATATTAACCATGAGGATTATATAGTTAGGAAGCTAAATTCGAACAAAGATTTCTATTGAAGATCCAAAATTTAATACTTGGAACCAAATTGTGTAAGTTTAAAAGACTTTTCTGAGTAAGTGGACCGTGTATCGGAAAAATTACCGTATATAAAAATCATTGTCGGTAAAAAGTTTTCAAATCGTACTGCAGGCTTTTAGATCAGTCTAACGGTACTGACCGCTTAAAGTATTATAAGGTAGTACAAGAAAGGCACCGAGAAAACAAACGTTCAAAAAATTCTAACCGTCTTGACCATGAAAAAAAAAAGAAACAGAAGGTATCCTTGGATTAACTCGGTAACATAAGCATTGACTCGTATGTGATGGAACTTAGCGACTCCGATGATTTAGAAGATTTTTCAGATGAGATGTTTCCATGTAAATCAGAAAATTTGTGGGGAACTGCTGGACTTGAAATACATTTATTACCTATGTGGTTTTCTATAATCCATCCTGGTTTATCAAATACTTGAAAATAGAGAAAACGCATATTATAACATAAAGTTTCTGAAAGCAGATCTGGATACGTTTATTTGACATACATAAATAAACAAATTTGGTGAATTATTAAAAAATTGGCTTAGGAACAAGTAAAATTAAGGAAATTACTAAATATTTTTAAATTTGGAATTATAAGAGGAGTTAATTAGTTGAAAATTATAGGAATTAGTGGAGAATTAAGAGCAATTACTAGAAAATTAGGTGAAAATTAGAGCAATTAGTGAACAATTAGAAAATTAGTAGCACAACTCTGGGAATTAATCTACACACTTTTTTGTGTGGTTTACCACTAGATTATTTATAAAAGAATTTTCGACATAGGTTACAAAATTAAAATAAATCAAAATTTCCTCCAAAGTATTCCCCTTAGGAATGGTTCTTAAAATGGAAGCAGCATTCCCTCTCTGGATTGCCAAGCTAATGCTTTGTTTAATATAACTGCCAGCCCGAAAAATACCAGATTGATTTATAAGCAATTGGCTTCGTATATGGAGGAAGAAAGATTTTTGCGTCAACACTCCAAGAGCCAAAAGCTTTCAACAGCAGATGCACAAAAATAATCAACTTGCTGTTGTTTTATATTTTTTCTGTTTCGCAGATTGTGCTAAATTAGTAGCAGAACAGGTGAGAAGACATGAAGAAATTAAAATGAAGCAGCTCTGTACGGACGTATGTGATGCGTCCCACACTAAAGCTTTCACTTTACTCCAAGGAATTAAAGTCAAACCATCAGGACGTTTACCGTCATTACGTAATAATCCCGATGGTCCCAAAATACAAGGAATTTCAGCTAAAGTCAAAGCTTTCTTTTAATATCTTAACGTTGTTGTGTAAATAAGCTACCTGACTTTTATTACAAAGATATAACGCATGATGACCAAGAGTACAAACTCTTAGAACCACAATGACAGTGTGTGGTTGACCCTTCGAAAACTTTTACCGTAGCTACTCAATGCTAGAACACATTTTTAAGTAAGTAGCATAAAAACTAGTAGATAAAGATCTCCAACCCTAAGCTATTGTTCCTTATGTTCAGGTAAAAATTGGCATGTATTTATTTGTCATAAAAGAAACACATTTTATTTCTGCTTTAGTAATTTATAATACCTACATTTTATTACTTTAGTATCATCTACGAGGATGTATTGATATCTAGTTAGCCTAGACCAGTTCCTTGCATAAACAAAATATTGCGTTACCATAGCAACGAACAATAACTTATTAGAAGTGTCAGTGTAAAGTTTGACGTCAAAAAGTAAACCAGAGTCACGCAATAAATTAAATGAAAAAGATGTCCACCGAAATTGTGAAAATCGAAAAATTGGAGTATCGAGCCATCATCAAGTACCTGTATTTAAAAGGGTTAAGAGGTAAGCAGATTTACGAAGATATGCTTAATACCCTTGGTGATCAATGTCCTTCGTATGCGACCGTCAAAAATTGGAATGCAAGCTTCAAAAGAGGTAAATTTTCCATTGAAGATGATGACCGATCGGGAGGCCAGTTTCTGTGTCAGTCCCCGAATAATATCGATGCAGTTCATGACATGATTTTATCAGACCGTCGAATTGGGCTAAAACGGATATCTGAAGCACTGAATATTTCATACGAACGCGTTCATCATATGGTTCACGTCAATTTGGACATGAGAAAAATTGCTGCAAAATGGATCCCCAAATGTTTGAATGTTGACCAAAAGCGTGCAAGGGTAGAAGCATCGCGTTCGATCTGTGCTCGATTTGAAAACGATGTAGACTTCTTAAACCGAATTGTTACTATGGATGAGACTTGGGTACATTTCTACGATCCAGAAACAAAGCAACAATCGATGGAATGGCGACACTCTGGTTCTCCAAGACCTAAGAAGTTTCGTGTCCAAAAATCTGCTGGAAAAGTTCTTGCTTCAGTTTTTGGGATTGCCATGGAGTAATCATGATTGATTTTTGGATAAGG
This sequence comes from Abscondita cerata, assembly GCA_030710515.1. Classification (NCBI taxonomy): domain Eukaryota; kingdom Metazoa; phylum Arthropoda; class Insecta; order Coleoptera; family Lampyridae; genus Abscondita; species Abscondita cerata. Next base: position 20,658 of record JALBCR010002899.1, read on the forward strand.
GTAGAACAATAACTGGAGATTACTATTCGACATTACTGACCACTCTACGGGAAAATATTAAAGAGAAAAGACGCGGAAAGCTATCCAAAGGTGTTTTGTTTTTGCAGGACAACGCCCCTGCACACAAATCTCATGTTGCCATGCAAAAATTCGTGATTTAGGGTTTGAATTACTAGAACACCCCCTTATTCACCCGATTTGGCTCCGTCCGACTATCACCTCTTTCCTCAACTGAAAAAAGTTTAAAAAGGTCGTACATTTTCTTCCAACAAGGAGGTAATAGAAGCTGTGGAGGTCTGGTTTGCAGAGCAAGAAGAAACATTTTTTTGAAAGGTCTAGAGACGTTGCAGGTTTGCTGTAATAAATGTATCCAATTAAGAGGAGAATATGTTGAGTAATAAAATATTTTGACATTGAAATTTTGTTTGGTTCTATAGTAGGCTAAGAATTTTTCAATATATCCTCGTATTAATAATGGGAAAATATTATTTTGAAATTTTGAAAATGTTTACAACTAAAATTATTTTAGAGTATAAATGGCTTAAACAAGTAATAAATCGCATCGCAAAATAAATTGCCGATGAACAAATAATATTACTGCTTCGAATTCACAACAAATTTAAAATTTTCGTATATTTGATAAAAAATCAAATTGCAAAACAAATTACTGTAATCGGGAAATTCAAAACAATAACCAGCAACTGAACAATATAAAATCTTAAAATTAATATCAAAAAATTTATCGTTACCAGCTTAAAAATATTGACAAATTTTATTAAATGATATTATACAGTGCGATTACTAAACTCCGCATCATATGGGAATTTATTTTATTAATAGTTTTTTCCGAAATTTCATTTTGGCATCAGTTTATGCATCGATTGAAATAAAAATTTACGAAAAAAATTGTTGGCACGTGATTCGCACTATATGTCAAATATAAATTTTTTCCAAAAATATTACAAAATTCTTCATGATTTTGTGTCAGTTATAATGTAAATTTTTATTTAGATACATAAACTACCTTTTCAAAAATAGTTATTTCGTAGTTACCTTATAATGGTCAAAACAAATAAACTTTGCATCACATGAACAAAGTATAATTTATGTATGAATATAAAGGATCCATTAATTAAAATTATTTTAATTATATATTAAACTATTATTTACGCTTTAATCAATCAATATTATTTATTTATTTTTTCCGTGTAAACCAATTGTCATATTTAACGTTTGGAACTTAATTTTTGACAACTTCTGAAGATGAATGACGTTATATTTTTGAGTTGAAACTAGTTAATAAATAATAAATAAAATAAATAATATTGGATTGCTTAAAGCGTAAATAGTTTATATACAAATTATAATTGGTCAATTTGAAATTTCTCGAAGAAAACACACATTTAATATGGCAATAAAGCATGTCTGGTATAATGCATAGTCAAAATCCAAGAAAAATTATGTGAGGTTAAGTTAGAATCCCAATGGGACAATTTCAAAATATAGGGAAAAAATCAAGATTGTCCTAGGAAGCTGAGAATTTTTATCCTGACGGCCTTAAAATTGCGTTTAAGAACAACTTTTTCTCATAACTTTTTTCGTATTCTGAGAAATTTGCGTATCGTAAATTTTCACTCCAATCAGAAGCCGAATCTAGATCCGAAATCAGATTCGAAAAAATCCTGTTAAAAAAATTCCCGGATGATGCGGACTGGTCACACTGATACCTATTATTGAAAGTTATTTATTCGTGTCATTTATGTCTTTGAGTTTGTAGTCATCTTTTTCGCATACATTTTTGTTTTCTTCAACTGTAGAGGAAATGTTTTGTCCCTAATGGAACACAAGCATTTAACTTCAACTAGACTATTGTCTTCCAGTAATCCGTCGGGGCTGGCTCCCGCATATGGATATTCTTCCAATATAAACAAACCACAAGTTGTTACCATTTTCTTCATTTTGAATTCATATGCAATAGTAAGTTAGAAAAACCGTATAGTACCAGTTTAAGAAAATTATGGCATGATGTGGTACTTCTCTTTTTGCAAATACGGCCAAAGTCGTTTGCGACGTGCTTTAAACCACTGTAGATTATCATGCTGACCTACTGTACTTTTTAATATTTCTTGCCTGTCATCAACTTGTAATTCATTTAAAATGTTTTCTTGAGCTTTCCTCAAGTCATTTTTTGATATATCAGGCTGCGCTAGATTAGGGCCATAATCCTTTCTCTCCAGATCCACAATCTTGCCTTATCCTTTTTTCTCAGGCTTTGGTTTTTCAAGCATGGATAACAATTTGCTCTCTCTTTATTACAAATCTCATCAGCGTACTGGTAATTTAACTTTGTGTTGCATGTAATGTGCCATGATGGTCCTAAATTAAACGACAATCAGCTCCCCAAACACTTTTGTTATGCGAACCACGATTAGTTCTTTTTCCACCCGTGAATTTTGCTACCAACGACATTTATCTTTCGGCAGTTATTTTTCTAGTGAGTTTTTGTGCTTTTCCTACCACAAGATCAATGCTCTTGTTTATTTCTTCTAAAACTGGTGTCCTTCGCAGTAATTGGAAAATAATCTCTTCATTCACACCCTTTCTGGAACAATACTCGGTTCTACATTTTAAATTGTTTCCAAATGCGTGGTTGGTATATTCCGCAAGTTTTCACACAGTTGTTTAGTAGAAGACTCAGATGATTTGCTGATTGCTGATCTCACTGCCGAACTAAGTCTGAGTAATACGCCTTGAAGTTAGATTCAGCTTTGAGTTTCCAGAAATTTTATGTAAACTGGACGTGAATGCACGGGTAGCATGATTAACTCATTCTAGTTTGTATACATATCTACCATAACTTACGTTTTCTATAATTTGCGTATTTACGCTAGAGTCATCATCACCAATTCTGTATTGATTCCTAAGATTGTAATTTTTTTCATTTTCGTTAAACTCTTGCACAATTATGTCCTGCTCCATACTGCTAGACGAGCTCTTGTAATTTTTAAAACAAAGAAAGTTTTCCTAATGGATTAAAAGGATTTACCAAAATGATTTGATAAGCAGGTAGTACTTCAAAAACCTGCTGTTGCAGGTAAATTTCTATGTCTGTCCTTTTCTTATGAGTAATTACTCTTTTTACGATTTTGAGAAGTATTTTTAAGTAGTATATTTTCGATAATTTTTTGACTACTTTTTATTGATTCACTGCTTATGTGCTTATTTGAAATACTTGGAAGGTGTACCTACAATAGAAAAAAGTTATATGAAATTTAATAGATTTATTATAAATTTAACTACTAGTTATATAAAAAAATCAAACTTCTAATCGAGTTTTATCAATTTTAATTTTTATTATACCCCAAATTAATATATTTTTATCAATAACTAAAAATTTACTATTGCGGTGTAAAATTATGCCTGTAAATGTCGAAAATTGTAACTTTGAAACCATTAATCAAAACATGTTTTTCATGCATTATTATCAGTTTTAAAGTACCTCTTAATTTTATCCATGTTAGAGCAGTTACATAAAATATTCATGGTGTTTAAATTAATGATTTTTAAGAACATCTAAAATAAGGTACCACATTGCCGTAAGGTGAGGATGGCAATATTATATGAGAGTTTGTTTATCTAACAATGTCCTTAATTGAGACAGACGCCTTTTAACCAAGCACCTGATTCTGGTTGGGCACTGTCAGGTCATATTGTGATAACAAAGATTTAAATATAGTCTTAACACATGGTCCAGTATCCACTACGTTGTAAACAGGGCTTGTCAGGTAAATGTTCGTTAGGGAACAGTGATTTCCAAACATCTAATGGTACATAAGTACACTCATGAAATTTAAAACTTGGACACTACAATTTCTGTAAACAAAAGTTTGCACATTGTGAAGCGGGCTTAAGGGTATCACTTACAATTCTAACAGCAGGTAGTCTCAGCACGGGTTATCTTATAGAAGTACTGTAGAATGAATCATTACACTAAGCACGTTTTAGAAAATAGGTAATTTACGTTGCTTACTTAATTTTTTCTTTAAAGAATATATTTGAAGGTATCGCTAATTAAACACCATAGCTCGATTAATTATCGAATCAAAATTTTGTTTAGGAAATGTTTACAAAATAAAATTAGAAATAATTTTGATTTAAAAAACGTCTACAAGCAATAACTTTTAAATTAAATCAAAAACTAAACATGGTTATTTGGGTTGACTGATTATTACTTATTTTTAAATAAATCTAACCTACTAATTATTGTAAGTTATTAAAAAAAATCATTAAACTCTCTATTCATAATATTTAGTCCTTACAAAATGTATATTTTATGACGTTTCATTTTTTCTGTAGTTAATATAAAAGTGAAAATAAAAACTAAGGCAATTCTTATTGTCAACGTATATATTTAGTTTTTGACAAGAATTTATTACATAATTATAATTAAGATACCAAGTTATAGTTTAAAATTAAATGAAAACTTTTTTTAAATAAAGGTATTACTATATAAATAAATATAAGAAATCAATAATGGGTGTGACCTCCATTATTATTGATACATTCTTGGAGGCGTCTGCTCATTGACGCTATCAAGGTATCAATATAATTAATATTAATCGTTTCCCATGCGGTATCAATGGCTGCAATTAGTGCATTACGGTTTACTGGTATAAAATTTGGCCCTTGTTGTCTTCGGATAACAGCAAGTATTCGGAGCCCAAACATTTTTAGATAATGTTAAAAAATAAGCTTTCCAATAATTTTAGGCACTTCTTATAGGAGTTATTTTGAACAATAGGGTCATCAATGATACACCATGTTATTAACAAAAAAAACATTTTAATTTATCGATTAAAATATTTATCAAGACAATACCTAATAAAATTTAATTACATTATTTTCATGTACTAGTCTTAATATATAGTTATATTGTAAACTAGTTGTTAATTTATTTTTTTATTGTTTTTATATGTTTATTATTATTGATAATTGTCCAAGTAATTTTTAACGTAAACCAATTTTTTTTAAATTTATTATTAATTAATTAATTAAACAATTATTTTAAATTTTTTAACGATATAGACCCCTATTATTACATTGAGGTCACTTAATAACACCAACTCTTAGATTTTCAATCGAAACGTCGGCTATTAATAACATAGGTGTATCAATGACGAAATATTGTTCCTTAACTGGTATAAGAAGGCCTAAAATTAAATTTAAAATCTGGTATAACATTGAATTTTTTAAGAGCTTTAACAATTTTCGATAATGTTAAAATCTGGGCTTTTGCTGGCCAGGGTAACAGCTCAAGTTATTTTCTCGTATCAATTGCGCACAACCCGCGAAGTATGAATAGGGGCGTTGTCCTTTAACAACAAAAATACATTATGAAAATGTTAATTCAACAGATCCCGAACTATTTTTTGGAGAAAGTATAGTGAAATAAGAATACTTACTTGTTGGAAAATATAATCTTCGTCTGGATAAAACACTTCGACTGAAGGTTTCATAATAGTTTCAAAATATCTAAATACGCAGCAGAATCAAGACGTCCATCGATAGCCCAACAAACTCCTGGACCCCGCGCGCTAACCCAACCCCACATTCACAGAAAAATAACCACTTCGTTTTAGGACATATGTGATTATTTTCGTAACGAGTTCCTTCCATTCTAAAAACTTTTAGTGGTCCATCGTTGCGGCTATTGAACGTTTTTCGTCGCTAAAAATCACTCGATTCCAAAATTCCAAAGGTTCGTTCACATATCGCCTTGCAAATTCAGACGACGTCTCATATTTTCGTCACTGAGAACTTCTTTCGCAGCAGCATTATACTTCTTTATTCCCATCTCCTTTAATCTTTTTGTGCAGTTATACGGCATCCGGAAAATGTGTATCTGCTATAGCCCTGGAGTATGTAGCAAATGGTTGTTCTGTTACGTAATGAAACAACTCGAGATCTTGAGCACGTGTAGATACTTTAGGTCTACCACTTCCGATGGCTCTTTCCAAAGTGTGTTCAAGATTCCATTTTACTCGGTAATGCCCTACGGTGCTTTTGGTATATCTAACATACGTGAAATTTCACGCACGCTACGGCCGCCGCTAATTCCGAAACAATCCGCGCTTTCAAATCAGCACCGAGATGAGGTGGCATTTTCACAACACTTGAAATTTTAAACTAAAATGGAATTTACATTTCTTACTTTATTTATTGGTTCACACTACCCCTTCTCAAACAGTAGGTAATTGTTTATTTATTACATACTTCTAATGACCAATGTAACAACCCTTAGAGCAATATGACTCAAAGGAAGTAAATTAAACAAGCAAGGATATTCTATTGTTATTGAAACTTATTCATAAAGTAAAAGCCATTTCCTTATAATGCTAATGGACAGGATTTTCTTTTAAGTATTAAGATTACAATAGAGGACTTATAAACTTTCGAAAATATCTAATTATAAATATTTACACTGCAATTGCGCTTTTCCTTAATAATTTCTTAGCAATAACATACACGTTCTTGGTTTTAAGTTGTCATAAATTTGATATGATATAAATTTGTGTTTTTAATATTACATCACAAACTAATCTTTATTCGCCAAAAATTGTTGCTTAAGTTGTAAAGCTTCGTACACACCTGAACAACAAACCGAGCAACAAACATAACAACGAACCGAAAGTCAAACAGAACGACAAACGATCTTTTATGATTTCCACAATCCGAACAACAAACGGAACGTTTGTGCTGTTCCATAATTATTTTCAGTAGTTTTCAGTTCATATATATTTATTATTGAGAGAAAATTGCGGAAAACAAGAAGATAGTGCCAACCAAATTTTTACGCACAAAGAAGAGTAAAAAATTATAATTTACTTCGCTTTTTTTATTTTGGAAATTTCCCGCCCAAATGATGCTAATAGGGACATCATTTTTTTCTTGCATTCTTAAACACTGATTAATTTAAAACATTTTTCTTCTGTCAACTCCATAATATTACCTAAAACACAACAAACCCACAAAGGGAGGACAAAAATAAATAATTTAATTCTCCCGCATAAGTTTGTTCGCCGTTTTGTTTAGATTCGTCCAAACCTGCAAACGCATTCGCGCGCATTTTCTTTGATGTCGGAGAAAAAACCGACAAGTTGCGGGAACGCCGCAAACCGTTCGTGGAACAATCAGGACTTGCGAATCTGTTCTAAAATTCGTACGTAGCACCGTCCAAATTAATGTTCCGATTGCCGTTCGGTTCGTTGTTCTGTTTGTTCCTCGGTTTGTTGTTCAGGTGTGTACGAAGCTTTACAATAAGCATATTAATATGAACTATATCTTATGAAAGGAGAGTTATGTAACTATAATTAACGACTTAACGTTACGTTAGTAGATTCCATTTACTATTTACACATATTTTCTTGGAACATTCGATAATTAACTATCGGGATATGATGACCCTATACTTCGCAGGTTGTGCGCAACTGGATACAAGCAAATAACTTGGAGCTGTTACCCTGGCCAGCAAAAGCCCAGATTTTAACATTATCGAAAATGTTTGGGCTCGAATACTTGCTGTTATCCGAAGACAACAAGGGCCAAATTTTATACCAGTAAACCGTAATGCACTAATTGCAGCCATTGATACCGCATGGGAAACGATTAATATTAATTATATTGATACCTTGATAGCGTCAATGAGCAGACGCCTCCAAGAATGTATCAATAATAATGGAGGTCACACCCATTATTGATTTCTTATATTTATTTATATAGTAATACCTTTATTTAAAAAAAAAAAGTTTTCATTTAATTTTAAACTATAACTTGGTATCTTAATTATAATTATGTAATAAATTCTTGTCAAAAACTAAATATATACGTTGACAATAAGAATTGCCTTAGTTTTTATTTTCACTTTTTATATTAACTACAGAAAAAAATGAAACGTCATAAAATATACATTTTGTAAGGACTAAATATTATGAATAGAGTTTAATGATTTTTTTAATAACTTACAATAATTAGTAGGTTAGATTTATTTAAAAATAAGTAATAATCAGTCAACCCAAATAACCATGTTTAGTTTTTGATTTAATTTAAAAGTTATTGCTTGTAGACGTTTTTAAATCAAAATTATTTCTAATTTTATTTTGTAAACATTTCCTAAACAAAATTTTGATTCGATAATTAATCGAGCTATGGTGTTTAATTAGCGATACCTTCAAATATATTCTTTAAAGAAAAAATTAAGTAAGCAACGTAAATTACCTATTTTCTAAAACGTGCTTAGTGTAATGATTCATTCTACAGTCCTTCTATAAGATAACCCCTGCTGAGACTACCTGCTGTTAGAATTGTAAATGATACCCTTAAGCCCGCTTCACAATGTGCAAACTTTTGTTTACAGAAATTGTGGTGTCCAAGTTTTAAATTTCATGAGTGTACATAATCTGAGATTACAGAAGCGTGAGTAGAAGTAAGAAAAGATGAAATGGCAATATCACTGACAGTAACGGATTCCTAAAACCTTAAATGAAACAGGTAGTCATACACACGTATCCAAGACAAAGGAGTATAAATTTAATGTTCAAAATGTCTATTAAGAAATTACTAATTTTATCATCCAAAACTTTACAAACATCTTCGAATTTCCAGTAAAGGTTACAACATCGCAAAAGATAATTAAGTTTGGGAATCCAAAAACAATGACGCAACAAAAAAAGAGTCATATGTGGATTAATGTTTCGGATATTATTTGATAATTTAGGAAATTTTAAATAAGTTGCAAATCTTGAATTTTATTTAATCAATAACATTTATTTTAAAATTTAACTAAAATTAGTTTCTTTAAACTGGTTTTTTTGAAGGTGGATACTAATAAGTATAGAAACATACCTATAATTATTTTTTTGTAGGGCAATTTGCTTGCTGTGTTAGTATAAAAGTGGAAACAGAATTCGAATCACGTAAAAAAATACACTCGTTACGGAATTTGTATTTTCTAACACAAATTTGAGAATGCGTAGAAACTTAGATTTTAAGTTTAAGATTCTAGGTTGAGCGAAATTTTATTTCAAATTGTTGCGTAAGTTCAACGTTTAGTATATCAATTTTCACATTGTTTTCAATTTAATTTAAAGCTTCGTTGCATGAAAATGACATTTAATGCTATTAACTATAAGTATTATGCTATTGAAACACCCCATTTGTAGCACCTTTTCGTATTATTTTTACTTTATTTATCGTTTGCATAACAAGAATATTTCAAGACAATTTTCCAATCATTTATAAACACATTTTATATAAAATTAATCGTACAGCATTGCTTGCAATATCTTATAAGAACGTGTTTTAAGATCTGTTATAATTTTTAAGGGGGCATTTAACTGCAAATTGCCGACAACACAATCGCGGTATGTAAGAAGTTTAAATCCCGGTTTCAACAATGTTGGCAAGATTCGCCATCAAAGAATTTTCTAAATTGCATAACTGTAAACTACTTATCTCTAATTTTAATTCTTTAAGAAAAAATTCGCAGTTTTGCTTCCAACAAGTAAATGCAACAGTTTAGTATTAAAGTTGCTCGTTACGATTTTAATTAATTTTTGCAAGAATCTTAATAAAGTTATCAATGTTATGTCGGTTGATGATGACCAGCCAAAGGATTAGTCTAACTGATTATTATTTCTGACTGACTGACTATGTATTCATTTACTTACTACTACTTTTTTTATTTTAAATTATTTCTCAAATTACTGGAAGCGATTTGCGTAAGTGAAGCATCATCATCAAACGTACAATCTAATCGTAAGCTAAATAGCACAGGTGGACAGCAAATGATTATAAACACAGGTACAGATAATTTTAAGTAGTCTAGCACTACGTGCGTATGTGTTCTGGAAGTCAATATTAGATTTTAATTATGATCCCGCGGTTACTTCAATCTTTAGCTAAATATTAATTACAAAGAATGGAATCGTGAATCGTTTAGAGGCTCCCGCTGTTTTTCTACTCACGCTCGTTTTGCAACCGTTTCTTCTTACGTTTCTTTCTTCGTTCATGTTTTAAACATAGTCTCCATCACTCGCATCCGACGTTATTATAATTTTCCGGTTAACTACTTGATTAACACTAATAATGTTGAAAATTTTAAATGATTCCCGTAGTCTTGTACCCATTATCTCTCAGCAATGGCGTACGTGCATTCCTTTACCCAATAATTACATTTCAAAACTATAGCAGTAACAATCATCAAAAGATCTATGAGATCTAAATCGATAATTAAAATTTTAAATTGAAGATTTTTTTCGTAACTGCAAAGTACACTTATTATCGGTACGTTTTAAGCAATATTTACTGATTATCTTTTAAATAGTTGATATTTACCAATATAATAGTACCTCCTGAAGAAGCTTCTAATTAAACTATAAAAAAAGTAACCAAAAACGCTTAGTCATTTTTAAGCTGCTTTGTGTCGTCGATGCAACATCATCAAAACATGATTAATCTTGTAAAGTCCACGCATTCAGATTTCAGTTGTAGATTCTGACCTTTAACATGACCTTATAAAAAAATAATAGTTGAATTATGTGTAAGAAAAGTCGCATTACCATAATTTTGTATTGTTGGTTGATTATCGCTATACGGACATTTTGATAATTTATTTCATTTAACTTAATTTTTGCACATTTGACCTACATTAACCGAAGAATATTTATATAACAAAACTTTTTTTATGTATTGACATCTAAAAAATGTTTTTTACCCGTTTCTAAAAACTTGTACTCATTTATTAAGATCTAAATCTTTGAATAATAAAAAGCGCATTGATAGGAATTACAAAATACTCACGAATTAAAACCCACACGAGTTTGATAAGTACACGCAAAATTGGTACATTTAAATTAATTTACAAATAAATGGGACATTTTAAATAATTTTAATCGATTATTCAATCTTAACGAACTCATTTATATAAAAAAATTACGTCATGCGAAATTAACTGTTAGCTAGTTAAATCGTTTGGTAAGTTTGTTATCTTGAAGCACGGTTATTGTTATTACATCGTAAAGCTTATTTGCTTAAAACTTTTTCCACTTATTAGTGTTAGTTAACATTTTGATTGGAAGTTTAAGCGTTTAATAAGTGTTGTATCCACACTCATAAATTGTCTCAAGCACCATTTTACTTGTTGGCGGATAATGAAGTTATTTTATTCTACTAGTGGGATAAACAATCGCAAATAAATGGCAACGATTCAACACCTTCCTATACATTTTTAACAATAACTGAAATAAATTACAACAATATTTTAGAAAATATAACTGTTGCCCTTTCTTCTTTAGTTGTAACTTTCTTATCAAGAATCTTTTGTCTTCTCAAGAGTATAATATTTAATAGTTGGCTTTAACCAACAGACGTCAAATTTGACTCGCTTTCCTCGAGACAAACGAGATACCTCAAGAAGTCGCTTCAAATATTCAAGTAATATTATGCGAAGGTAAGGTGAAAAGTTCTCGGTCTAAAAAAATGCGACTTTTAGTTAAAAAATTATCTTATTTTTTTACATAATCTCCCTTGACTTCACCCTGTAACGTTTGTAGTTCCCAAATAATAAAAATAAAAAAAGAAAGTGGCGGCTCTAGCGATACAACCTAGAAAAGAAAAACAATACTATTTGGCTCGAAATAGCGCACTAAATTTATGGAAGATCCCGTATTTGTAAGAGTTGACACAGCAGTGTCCGGCTTAGTCGGTGAGTTGGAGAGGTTCTAGAGGGAACTAAAAGAAATAAACTGCTGCGTAACGAAGCGCGACCTGCTGGGTAACAGATAGAAATAAAACCGACTAACAGGAATTCAATAGGTTTTACTTAAGGTCTACTACGCTAAAACGAACACAAATCAGGAAAACAAATAGACATGTAAATATAGCAAATACAACTTAAAATACTAGAAGAATCTAGGAGAAGTGAAGGATTCTGTCACTTAAACTTGGGGCGTTAGCAACAACAATTAATTATAGTTCGCAATCAAATATGTCTAAAGTCAGTTAAGCTTTTGTTTGTCACACTCCAAATTACAGTAAGCGTACCAATTTAAGATTGGTGATTAAGGAAACTCGACGTACACACGTCATTTACACACGGTGACTTAAAAACTAGAATTAAACTCGGACGAGTACGGTAAGTAGCTCCCGCCAACCAAAACGGCCTTTTGTTTTAGCTTCACCCACTTTATTGAAAGCACCACAGCTCTGATGGAGCTAGTGAAAACAAAACCAAACGTCGATGGATGGAGTCTACCCCTAATAACAATTTGCGTATACACTAGGGATTGAAACCGTTTAATGTCACATGTACGTGAGCTCCAAACGCATGCAAAAATGAATAGGTCCCTAAACAATAAACTTAGCTGTATACTGATGCATGTAGTTCTGATAAGAAAGGCTAACGACAGCAGTCGACAGTTATTAAAAGATCGGTAGCCACAGGATTTCTCTGAGGAGGACGAGAAGACAAAGCTCGGAAAGCCAATATGTTCCTTCAAAATAGCAGAAACGTTGCGTGAGCGACAATCAACCGGTAGAGTAGAATCGGCCGTTGCAGCTTTGAGGTCGGGGACACCGTGGCAGTCGTCACGTTTTTATAGCGAAGGATTTCCAATTACTCGTTCCAGCGCCCCCAGGAATTATCCAGACAGTAATATACGAGTAGGGTATAAGGTCAAGACACGTGCTAAAACGTACGTTGTAATTAGAATTAATACAACCACGAGACAACAAAAGAAATAGCAAAAGAAGTCACTTACGGCAAAATCGATCGGATTTATATTTCCACACTAATTTAATTTGGAATTAGTGAAACCACATTGATATTTTACGTGTAGCTTTTAGCTTCGTGAAGCACCGACAACCGCCCAACAAAAAAGAAAGTCACAAAATGTCCGCTTGTCGTCTCGATTAATTTTGTGAATAAATTGATCCACCAATGAGAAAAATCGTAGCGTGGGCGGTAAATTTGATTTTCGTCGCAACCTGCAACTCTTGCGACCTACGCTCGGGTTCTAGTATTTTGAACCGTAAAAACCCCTCTCAAAAATTAATATTCCTTCCCGGAAGTGAGAGTTTGGAGGTTGTGAAAATATTCATCTACGATTTTTTCAACTTTTTTATTGGATGCAAAGCGCTTCCATAGAAACAAATTTGGTGCCAAATCAGAAGAATATGGAAAATGGCCGAGCAAATCTTGCGTTATCCTGGTGAAAAGCTGGATACACAGGTATAGATTTATCTACCGATTTTAGCAATTTATTGTTTGCCAAGTGGGTAGATAAAACTGCTAGTTAAGGAAACACGTAAATATGCCAAAAATGAAAATTGGGAAAATAATTTTCAGCGATAATTTAGTGCTTTTTATAAACGCAGTGATTTAACTGACGATAAATCAGACAAAATAAACCTGCTGTTGATAAGCATCAGTAGAAGGTTTGACCGTCCAAAATAATTTTGAAATCATTATGTTCTTCCTCTTGAATTTGCAAAAAGCAACAACATGTTCGTTCAGTTCTCATTTTAACAACAATTTAACCTATTTTGTACGATTCCTATTTATTCAATCAATGAGACAGTTGTAATGTTGCTGTTATTATTCTTCACAATTAAGGGCCAAAACAATCATAAATAATTCGAATAACAATGCAACTGCTGCGTAATGGAAGTTTAATCGGTCATATTTTTCAGAAAGATTCCCGATTTGACTATATTGGACCAAATAATCGTTTCAAACCACATACATGCACTAACTATTTATCCAATAAATTATAACAGAAACATTGGTCCAATGAAACCTAATGTTAGCGGTTTGCTTTCGATTTAACTGTGAAATATTTTGCATCAACTTATCTAACTATAGTGTATCCAGATAGATGATTTTTTTGTTCTTCAAACTAGGTCTCTTGTCGAGGATTTTGGCATCCAGCCGGTTAAGAAGGTTGGAGTAATATTTGCCTGTACTTGTTCTACCTTTTGCAATATAATCAATTATCAGAATCCTTTTCGCATTCCGAAACGCGCATGCACTTTCCGGCAGATGGTACCAACTTCCAAACACTGTTTGGACTACTGTTTGATTTCTGGGGTATAGTAGTGACCTCATGTCTCCTCCATAGTGACAAATTGGTGCACGTAGTCGGTCGAATCTCTGTTAAGTAGGACGAAAGATTTTTCGCATTTGCTTTTAATTGGCATTAAGCAAATGCGGCACCTATCTTGCTCAGAGCATTCGCATTTCTAATTTCTCGCGTAAAATGTTTCTCAACTTTTCTTTCGATATCCACACAGCCTGAGCTATGTTCCTCACCTTCACTCGCCCATTGTTCAACACGATACCATGCGCTTCGTTGTGGTTGCGGTTTTTGGCCGTTTTTTAACGGTTGACATAAAAAGAGTAAAGTCCCCGTACACTTTTGTCAACTTCAGATGAATTTCCTTAGGGGTTGATCCATCCAAAACAAAGAATTTTATAACTGCACTTGAGCAAACATGTGAAAACTTGTCATACAAACTAATGACACATTTAACCATGTAGGAAACATAGTTGTTTGCTGATTGTAGCACCATCTCTGTGTCAAGCTAAGAACTATTCACCTTACTCTCGTATTAATAAAATTACAAATACTTCTATTAATTATTGTAATAAATATATACAAGCTTAATAAATAAATTATTACAGTATAATAATAATAATAAATATTCCAATTGTTAAGATAAAACTATAATTTTTATAAATAAAAAATCAACCGTGCTGTATTTCCTTTTATATTGCTAGGCTAATTTCTTAAATTTGAAGCTAAGTCTTCGCTAGGCAAACACAATTTTTTCTTTTGCAGTAAGATGTCGATTTAATGCCATAACATTTTTGTCTTTTCATCCCAAGTACTTATTGTTTCCACGACAAAAACAACAAATTCGTAATTTTTTTCTGTTACTTTGTATTTGTCGTGCTTAAATGAGGCTGCAAAAGCTACCTTTTCCCAAGGTATTAAAGTCATTTCGTCATCCATTTGAAAGAGTCCACAACGTTCCAACAAGCTGGCGTGTCATTAGAAGTTAGTGCGGTTTTTAAAATGTTGTTGATAGTATTGTGCCATAAAAAACTTACCAGTACTTTTTGGGCAAGGCTCGCCATGATGTTCTCTAGCGTCGACCTTAGAACCGAAAATGCAGAAATGTAGATAACTAATAAATGTACAAATTCTTAAAGAAGCTCTGTTTGTAGGGATTATTTATTCAATTTAAGGCCAAATAAAGTTGAAGGCTCCAGATTCAGGTTATGATGATGTTTTATGTGAGGAATGCAAATTAGATAAAATTCGTTCAAACCTATTTGCATGATAAGAGAATCCGAACTCTTTTAATGGTTTTGTGTTGTAGACAAACTTCTGTTTTCCAAAAATTTAGAGATGTTTTATACTGAATCGAATGCCTAAATATTTTAAAGAAACAGGGAGGGAAGCCTATTTCCAACTGATGTTAGCACGTGGAACCATAAGAAGCAATTGCAATGTATTTCTAACTTCTTTGTTGCATGAGAAACAAATCCATATGGATTTTAATATTTCATAAATTATTAGAAAGACAAGAAACTTTATCTTGAAGTTTGGAAGCCACTTCTTCAGTTAATGGCAAATGTAGCATGAAGTGAGCAAGTTACTCAAATTTCTTGTGAATTAATTCGATTTTATCTTTAGAATAACTTTGACAAAAATGTAACTTGCACTTCAGAAACAAACCAATGTCTTTAAAATCATTAATGATGTTTTGGGGATGTTTAAAAACGTCAAGATAACGGCCTCCTAAAATTCCATTATTATTTTTATGTGCACTGTCAGGTATGTACCTTCAGACCTATTACGTATATAACTAGATTTTTATACACTTTTCTTCACACACGTGGACGTCCTCCTAGAGTATCCTAAAGCAACTCATTTTAATATTGATGAATTTTTTTATTTTTTGATGAATAAACAGTTTTATTTTTTTTAGGAACCTCGTTACGTTTTGTATAGAATCTTTTCCTGTTAGGTATTTTTTGTGAAAAATAATTGAATGTATCTTGGAAGCAACTAAATCAATCAAAAATAGTTGTTAAAGTTTTGGTTGAAGCAATTTTAATAATTTGATTGATAAATTAGGAACCAACCAGCCAAAATTGATTTTAAAAAAGTTCTTTATTTATCAATATTTTGTGTATCAATTATACACTTCATCAAGATAATAAATGGGGTATTATTGATTAATTTGCATTGTTGACATTTTGTTATGGTATCGGCATGTACATTACAAATTAGACGTTTACAAAAGCCACAGTATTTTCTGGTTTTTCTTTGGAAAGCCGATATTTACCGACACACATAACAACTGCCGATGTGTTTAGTACATCCAGACGCATCCATTGAGAATTAAGCTTCTAAAAGTATTGAGAGTTGGGGATCAAAAACTATTAAGTAGCTTCTATTCCAGATCGTGTGGAAAAATCTTTTAAAAATTTAATCTTGGAGAAAAGTACACTAGCTGTGTATAGGCTTGATAGTTATCGGATTGTTTTCAGAATAAATAATGTAAGCTGGTAACAAAGAAACTTCTACAACGTTTAACAACATTGCAAGAGGCCATCTTTCTTTTTGTAGTTGAATGCGTTACCATTTTGTCCATATTATCTTCGTGGAATTATATTATATTATTATTTCTGGTTTCTGGTTCGGTCCAGTGATGTAATCGTTGCATTGTTGATAGCAAAGTTATAACTCGGTTTTTCTTTGGAACATAGTAACAAATTGTGATCTTGTTATCGTTGATAATGTATCTTGTCTGTATTTATTTATTTTTTCATTTCAGGTGGAATTTACGAGTTTTTGTCTTGGTTTGTTTTGTTTTGTCAACAAGTCTTAAGAAAACAAAAAATCTTGCTACTTCTATAGGAAAATAACTATTCATCAAAAGTCATTGTCATATTTTTCAGACATTGGTTTTGGTACAGAGATAAGAGTAAAGTAGTGGAATTGTATCCTTTCAAGCAGTTGTTTACTCCAATTTCAAGCTGGGAAGCTTTAAGAAAAATTGTCAGTTGTGTGATAGCAACGTACTTGGGAAACAAGATGACAAAAGGTAGATTCAGTTACTATTGGTCAAATTCCACTTTCCATTGTTGAGAGCGCCAAATAAAAGCCTTGTGATCGACGAGTTTAGCTTTTCAAAAACATAAAATTACAAAGTCTCGTTATCGCAGTTAGCAATTGTTAGTCATTACCTCCGACAAAGTTTTCTAACAAATCTATCATATGTTTGTCGAAACCAGCAACTAATCCATTCGAAAAAAACAAAATATATCAAAGAACATCTTTGTCAGCGACAGTGAGTGACAAATTTGTGGTGATAAGAAAAAGAAGAAGAAGAAAAATTAAAGTTATTGTAGTCTGCCAAGTTTTCTCTTGAAGTCAACACACGAATGGCACCGACATAACTATCCCCAAATTTAACTCAGTTATTTTATATATGTTTATTTTTTTACAAACCTTAGACTGTAATCGATTTTTGTAATTCACAATTTTTGATATTTTTTGTTAAAGATTTCTCGTTTAAAAATTTTGGAGGAACATGAAAAATTAAAAAACAGAACAAGAGGAGATCTTGCCAAATTTTTTATAGTGAACACATAAGTTGATAACGTTTGAAAGTTTTTGGGCTATAACTGTTCTGACTTCACGATGAATTTGTTTTAATATGCTGGTGCTAGATTTTAACCTTTCAATTTTGGTTTTAAAGCTACAGTTAGAATCTATGAACGTTTAATAAAGCTTCATCTTTTGATGAGAATTTGAGAAGTGAATTTCCATACCTGTTTCATTATTAAAAAAAATTGAATTACGTCAAATCTGACAAAAAATTTTGTGTTATGATTTTTCCCAGAAATTTCAATAACATTTTCTATTTCTGGCGGGTTTATACACCTTATTGCGACACCTGAATCTGGATCACCCTGTTTATTAAGTTTTTAGTACAAAATTTGACAGTTAAAAATAGTAAACGACGGTTTTTTCAGAAATTCATCACCTGAATTAGTCTTTTCATCATGAACGCTCTATATTTTGAATTGGAAATTTTTAGACAAATTCATAGAATGTGTATCTAAAACATTATACGTGTGAAAAAAAATTAAATTAAAAATATTTTCTACAAAATAATTTCTTTCTCTTACAGTTTTTGTTTAAATTTTCGACTAACAAGATTTTCCTGATCATAACCGGCTTCTGGTAGTGTTGTTTATGTTATTAGTGTTTTTGAAATTAATAAGTAAAAAAAAATATGTTTTATCTCTTAAACATTATGCACAGATACACCAACATTCTTTTGCTTAAAGTGCTCATATTTAACGCTTACAGAATTTATAGCATCTAGCTTGACATAAACTACCATTAAATAAGAGATGACTTGACACAAGAGGTTATAAAGTATTTTTAAGTAAGTTAGTTGGTTCATTATTTCAAATTATCAATAAAACCAGATAATCTTTCCTGGTAATAAAATACAGAACATAATAATCAAAGCCTTTTTAGGAAACATAATTTAATTTGTATGATACATGCAATTTAAATTTTGTTGTTATAATTAATAACAGAAACACTGTATACACATGCTTACAAAATTGTTAAAAAATTCAATTTCTTAAGATTCTGAGAATAAAAAACATGAATCTACTATTTATGATTTGGATGGTTATTTAAACGCAGAATTTATTATTAAAACTCTAACTATACGTAATTATCAGTATATTAGCAAATTTTTTTTTTGGGATCTTTCTAATGATAGATTACGTGATTCATATAAAAATAAAATAAAATCACCAAATTAGTTTTAAGCGTTCGTTTAACATTTGTGACTGTAAATGTCGTTTTGAAACATTGTTAGGAAAACAACAAGTATATCAGAGTTCAAATAAAAAAATGGGTTGGGCAACTTATTGAATTTAAAATTAACTATTTTTTAAGGCTACTGAATAGTACAGCAAAACAACGCGAGTGGCGTGAAATTGTGCACTAAACCCTCATTAGTCAAAATAAATGAGAATCCTGTAATAATTTCTAAAGTGTTCCATAGTACAAAATCATACTGCAAATTTGTTTGAAACGGTAAAATAGTTAATTTAAGTATATAATTTCTTTTTCACTCCCCATCTTATAAATAAGATAAATGTGTATAATTTAAACAATTTTTTGATCTGATAAGTAATTACTGAGATATAACAATCACGTGATAATAATTGTATCTCAACCAATATCGATTCTACAAAAAAGTTGAGGGAAGAAATTGTTCGAAATTTTATTGTCTATGGCTTTTGTTTGAACAATTTTTTTTAAAACGCAATTTTATTTGCACTTATCGGGACGATGTGGAGTTTTCCTGTGAACGCTTGTTTTAGTGTGTAAATATAAAATATTTTATTAATTAAGTAATTAGTAATACAAATGAAACTATTATTTTAATAAAAATTCGCATGCCATTGAGATAGAGCCAATCAAAATTTAGTATTTAATATAATTGCCATATCAACACAAACAATTTCCGAAAATTCTTTGATAACTTACTTGTCAACTACAAATATAATAAGTCGAAATTTTTGTGACAACAAAACTAACCCCCAATTTAACAAATAAATTTAATAAAGTTAACTTAATTGAAAAAATGTAATAATGTTATGCAATTTTCTTACCGAATCCCACTCGTATGTTGATTGAATCCGAAATTTTTTTTTTTCGTAATTATTAAAAAAGTATTCCACTCAAACTAATTAATTTTGATAATCACTCGGGGTATTATAAGTAAAAATTTTCTTTTTATCATAAAGTTTACATCCATTAAATGAAAAATATTAACAAAACTAGATTTATTTGCAGAAGTTTAACGTAACGCACTTCTACATTTAGTTAGCTTGGTTTCTTTCTATGTCTGGTAGAAATTCTGCAACAGATTTTTACTGGAATCTTGAAATTTAAAGTGAAAGGGTATATTTAATTTAACTTAAAATTACCAATAATCTTTTAATTGCATTTTTATAACCTTAATTATGACTTTGTATCTCGTTGGCGTCGAGATATTCGATATCAAATTATGGTTCTACTTGGAACGTATTTTTTACAAATAAAATTATCTTTTTAGTTCTAGACATACGTCACATTCACAAAAAATAGATTTATTGATTTGACCTTAATTATTAAGTTTATATTTTCTATTTATAGGTTATTCTTAATTGAGGTAGCAAAAAAAAAACAGTTTAATTCTTTAAGTCGACGTTTCGGCTACTACGATGTGCATTCTTTTTCAAAATATTACATTAAAAAATTTTTGTTTACAGGTGACAAATACTACATTCAACACTTAACAAATATAATTAGTTTATTTTTTTTTAATTTGGAAAATGTTACGGATCGTAGTAACCGAAACGTCGACTAAAAAATTAAACCGTTTTTTTGCTAGCTCAAGTACATATAAACTATTATAAAAATTAGGGACTACCAATAAATCTAGAAGTAAAACTTTAGTAAGTTGTACATAAGGTTTACTGTTACGATAAACAATTTGTTAAAAATTAATTGAACAGATTTTCTTTTAGTTCGTGATTGTTAAAACCAATCTTTTTTATAACGAACTAGAATAAAAAAATAATTAAACCAAATTTAAAAATAAAATTAAATTCACAAAATAATTTTTTTTAACATTGAGATCATATGTCTCATTATTTAGAATAATAATTAACTAATATTTTCAAATTATATAGATTAGTAGTGTTGCCTTTATAATCATTTATCTATGGATGCATCCAAAATTTAAATCTATGGTATCTGCCAATATTGTCAAAATGTACTACAGCCGGTTTCTTTTGGTCCTAAAAGCATAAGAATATAAAGAATATAACAATTGTTTTTTTTAGAAAGTAAAGGTTTTGGCCATACAAAGTACTTTCAAATCATGTATCATAATTGGAGTAATTAAAATAATTATAAAAATTAATGGATATTGTCAACAGTAATTACATAAGTGGTGATACTTCGTCCACTCGTGGGAATTTCCATAGCAACAAAGATTCGTGAATCTAGTCAAAATTACCAATAAAAATTATAACCACGAGTGTAATTTGGCGTGATTATTTTTTAAACTATGTCACACAATGTTACCTTACGTTAGAGAAAATTTCAAAAGCGAAATTCATAATAGCGACAGTGCTGAATTTTTATTATTTATATTTAGACAAATGGCTACGTTACCTTAACAACCAAAGCAATGCTAACTTTTTTATGCATTTATTTAAATAAAGATCCAATAAAACAACGTAAAAAAATAGTCGCTGTAATTAGCTACTAGCAAATAGTCAATGATGCTATTGGTCGATTTGAAATTTCTTCTCATTACGATTGGCTGACAGGACTGTTTAAAATAATTTAAAAAATAATCAGAATAATTTGAGAAAAAACCGTAAATAGACTCAGTATATCAAAATCACTAACTATAAAAAAGTGAAAAAACAAAAACGTATGGTGTAATGTAACGGGTGTTGTTTATAAGTTGGCGTTTGGTAACAGCTCCATAATCACAAAATGTCAACACGGAACGTAAATAAAAACATCCGTTATTTATAAGTTTATCAATAAATATACATTTTGGAGAATGATTATTAAGGTTCTTCAGTTATCAAAAGTATCGATGCTGCAGTCAAGTTCTAAATGATTGCCCACCATTACTGTCTTTGATTGTTACGTTCAATCTTCGTACGAACTCCTTTGGTTTTGAATATAAATCACAACTTTCAGAACTTAGCTACGTCACACAGTGTTCCTTATAAAACTCATACACTATATAGTTTGCAAAATTTTTTTGTTTAATGAATGAAATGAAATCGGAAGTCTAAATTTTGTTTGAAAACACGATCTTCTCAGTAACTGCAGCTTTTACTAAAGTTTTTGAGTTTGATGATTTGTATGCATAAATATATGCGTAAATTGGGAAGAAGTATCACAACAGAACACATAGCTTACAGATTGACTAAAAGAAAGTTTGAAAATACCTATCATGTTTTTTTACTATTTTTCTATTTAAACTTGTTCAAAAAATAAGTTTGATGTATTAATGACCATTTGAAAGTTAGGCCCACCTTTGATTACTGTTGCATTTTGTATAATAACTTAATTTTATCAAAACAAATGACAAATAACGTGCTATAACTAGCGTGCGTTAATGAATAATAAATTTGGACAAACAAAAAAACAGTTTTTGGTGTTTTTCTGTTTGTTAAATAGACGCTGCAGTTTAGTGTTCCATTCCTTTGAATACATTTGGAAAAATGTGTAGTAACTATAACTATGATATATTTGACCGTAAATCTGCAAGGCGTTTGTACTGCCATATGGCTCGAAAAACAAGTTGGCAGTACTGCTATTCTCATTAGAAAAAAGGAGTTACTTCTGGTTGCTTTAGGCAATTCATAGCTATCAACGTACTTTAGACCATGATAAAATTAAACCTGCCAACCTGACGTTGTTTGAAAGCTGTGATTGTATTGATATACATGAATAAAAAACCGTATATAATTTGGCTTATTTCCAAAAAAACCAATAGGTATAATGATGTAGTTACTTTGGGGGCGGTATCAGTGGCGATAATTTCACTTAACCGGATACACAATATTTTTAGTTCAATAGCAACGAACTGTGTGGGTGTGAATTGTAATCGATTGACATTTTATAATTTAATTTAGTTTTATGCGGATTAAACGCAACATTTTCCATTTCATCTATTTTGTTCAACTTCATTTTGCGCTTTGTGTTGGTTGTCAGTTTGACTTGCAGCATCCTTAGTTCTTTGACCAAAGTTGATATTTCTAATTGGTGGCATTTTGAAGAATTAAAATTCAACTGAAAATAGTTTGGAAGTCTACCAATTAATCTTTTAATACAAAGCTTGATTGCGATTAACTCAATAAACAAACTTCCAAAAATTAACCTCACCATTTTTTTTTAGTTATATTAAAACCAATAATACAAAATTTTCGTTTAAATTAAATTATTACTTAAAAATTTTGAAACATCAAACATTTTGTCAAATTTGAAACGGGTATGGTTAAAAACAATCAAGAAGATTTTTTTTATAATTGATTGATGATCTCCTCTCAAATTGTTTACTTGGTATTACTTTTCCTAGATTCCTATAAAGTCCTAAATTATCAAGAAAAATAATAATTTTTATAATAAATTAATAGTTTTAGAACCGTAAAAAAATTCTAACTATTTTTTAACATAAAAGTTTTACTACAAAAATGTTTGTCCAGTATAAACCCTTTAAGTCTGAAACACATATTTCGTGACACTCTGTATGAGAATCTTTTATGAATAATTTTTTTACTTACAAAAATTATTTTAAACTAAACTTGAGATAAGTTTAAATAAACAAAAAGTTATTATGTACATTGCATTTGTTAAATTTAAATAATTAGTGTGTAGATAATCATAAATAATTGTTTAATAAAAGTTTCTTGAAACTAGTAGAAATTTTTATTAGAAATAAAAATTACTTAGGTACATATAATGGAAATTCATCACATATTATTTTTTAAGTTTTAAAGTTATCTACGTAATTAAAGTCAAATAATAACGTAAATTAAATAAATAACACAAAAATGCACGTAAAAAACATAAGCCAACTACAAATTTAAACAAAATTGTATGATATTACAATTACCTACTAGAAATCCTTGCTTTGTTTGATTTTGCGACATTCAATAAAAATTTATTTTTGTTTTTCCTTTAGCATTGAAGGTAGCACCAAATAAAAAAAATTTAAAATGCCAATTAGATTTTGTCTAAAAACCCAAAAATCTAAACTTTGTTTCTTCAGCGCTTTTAAATAAGTAGGTCACTGATTTACCTTCTAGTAACTTTTGTTTCCAAGATCTAGGCAAACTCAATAATTGGAAAAAAATCAGCTGCTTTCTTCTCGGACATCAACAAAACAAATGATTTACTCTACAAACTTCACAACGCCAAATGTTTTGAAAATATTCCAAATTATGTGAAACACTGATTCCTAAATGTAAGAGTTAACAATATTTCATCATCATCAAGCAGTGGGTCCCCTAAGAATTACCTCTCGTATCTTTACTATTCAATATACAAAGGGAACACCGATTTTTTGGTCATCTTTTGAAAAAGACAAAAAATAATGGAATTAAATTTGTAGCTTCTGAGGATCAGTCCTGCTTGGTTGAAAACTAATTTAGCTACAAAAACCAAGGCTGCTCTTAAAATTTTCAAAAAACATTTTTTGCACAACAGTAAAGTGCTTTTTGGGAACAAGTTACGCATAAATGTTATTAGAAAAGTTGTTCAGACTAAAAAACTGAGTAAACGAGCAAAATTTGAATTAAATTTTGATTTAAATTGATTGAAAAAGCCTTCTTTGCGAATCTTATTTGTCTTAGTGATGCCAAGTTGGAATTGGAAAACATTTGTCCAAAAGTGAATGATAATTTAGATGGGTTTGAAAAATACAAGTCTCCTCTTTTTAAAAAAAACGCGCAAAATTGCTACTTTAATTTTTTTTACATTTTTGGATTATATAATTGGAAACATAAATTACGGGTAATTTGAGGTCAGGGAAAGAGAAGAGCGTGAGCTTTTAAGAGTGAAAAACGTTTATCGCGATTTCCAGGAAAAATACAATTCCTATCAAAAAAATTAAAATAGCAAAGTTCTAGGTAATTAAAAAATCTGTAACTTTTGTATTTACACTTTTTAATTTTTATTTTCCACAAAAAAAAATTTTTTTTACAAAATTTGGCAAAAACTTACTTTTTTATATCTCAAACGCGTTTTAATTGTTTCAATTCAAAATATTTTTACAATATCAAAAAGTGATCTTTTTTTAATCGGAAAATCTCACATCAAAAAAGTTGCTTTAAAAAAAAACTTGATGCGCTTTTGTTTGTTGATGTATTTACTTTCTGATGCTGTTCAAAAAAATATATCTATGGAAATTTTTCTCTGATAATTCAAAAAACCAAAAAAGATTACAAATTATTTTTATCATATTGTCTACAATTTACAGTTTAATTACTCGTAAATTAAAAAATTTGATTCCTTGTTACATTGATAAGCTAAGAAATTGCAAATATATTAAACATAGAGTTTGTTAAAAACATGCTTTCTGAATATTACAGATGTTTTTGGAAGGGAATTTAATCTTTAAAAAATGTGACTGCTGTTGATTTATTCAATTTTAATTACATTTAAACAACAGAAAATCATATAATAGGTACATAAATATTTTTGTTAGGAATTTCAGTTGAAATGCTTAAAATTGTACGATTTAATTTAAATACCTATGAATTTATTTATTTTAAATTTTGAAACACATTTGTCACTTTATTTAAAATTCTAATCACTATTCCATTAGTTATTGCTTCTGATGAAATTTCTTTATCGTTAAATTCTTTCTGATTCTATCCGATTTTCGAATCTTCGAGATCACCATCGTCTAGGTCTACAATATTTTGTCCAGTGTGCACTGGTTCTTTATCCACAATTTCATCCGTATAATTTACTTCTGCATTTCAAACTATGTTTTCGGCAATAACATTTTAGAGTGCTACTGATCCAGTTTCACAGCGGCATTAATATTTTAGGAATTCATTCTTTATTTGTAAATTTGGTCATAATGCGACATTGATGTTGCTGCGAGCTGTTATAGGACAAAATATCAACTTCACACTTAGTTTGGTAACAAACTGAGAGCAACAGATTGGGGTTGAAAGCAACATCAACGTGGCATTTTGTCCAAATTTATACCATCTCTAATATTTTGAAAACTAACTATCTTTGCAAGTTTGGAACAAACACTATGTTTCATGGATTTGCAATTTCTTAGTTTATCACTGTAACATCGAATCTAATATTTTCGAGTAATTAAAGAGGAAATTTCAGTAATTATCGCAAAATTGTAGAGGATGATAAAAATATTTATGTTACCAGTAACAAAACGCGTGATCTTTTGTAACGAATTGCGGGACGAACATAACCAAGCCCGCAATATCACATGAGTTACAAAAAATCATGTTTCGTTACGTATAACATACAATATTTTTAACTATATAATTTAAAAAAAAAGTTTTAATAAGAAATTAAATCTATTTCGAATTCAAATTCTAATCGAGTATGACCAATGTTACCATGGTTACCGTTTCTAAAATGAATGTCAAAACAATCTGACAAGTGGCGAGAAATTTGTAACTAAGTTATGAAAAGTGGGCTACTTTGACACCTACTTTGATTGTAAAAAATGTTTCTTTATATGTCAAAGTTATAAACAATTTTTTTTCAAACTCGAGTGTTTTCGTTTCTTTGCATTTTCGGAAAAAAACATAAATTTTTTTGTACAACATTAGAAAGTAGAGGTTTAAACAAACAAAAAATGCATTTTTTTAAATTTTTATTTCGATTGAAAAAATGTTATTTTTTGATATAATATGAAAACAAAGCAAGAAATAAATATTTTAAATTATTTTTCGCAGATATTTTGAGGTTCTGTGAAAAAAGTGTAAATAAAAAAATTGTAGATTTTTCAATTACCTACAACTTTGCAGTTTCACTATTTTTTTATAAGAGTTGTAGTTTTCCCGACCTCATATAGACCGTAATATATTTTTTCTCTTTTTTTTATATCTTTTTTTATTTGCAATGGGTGACATCTTGTTCTAAATTTTTTACCATTTTTATTGGTTAATGTCTAACAGAGATTGAAGACGAATCAAGACAAGTCTAAGCTACTGATATCCCTTCATAAAACCCAAGTCAGTTCTTTTTCTGTTACATTAAACAACACAATTGTCAAACCCACGATTATGTAAAACTCTTAAAATTAAAAATCAACAACAAACTAAACTTTTACTTACATCTCTCAATTGTAAAACAGCAAGCTCTAGGCAAAACTCCTCACTTTTGAAGTTTAACTAATGAAAATGCTGGGATCACAAAACATCTCCCGCCCCATTTTAGAATACGCTGCGCCCAACACTGAAGAGACTAGCTATCACATTTAAAAACACTACCGCGTAATGAAACCCTTAACTGCAGTTCTGAATAACAGAAAAAGAAAAACAAGAAGACAACCAACATTTCTCCTTGAAGAAAACATTAGAAGATTGCTCTAAGATGCCAATGTTCCTTTGATTCTTAAACATAACATTTGATCATTCTTATACCAGTATACAGGGTATTATCTAAACGAATGTCAATATTTAATGAATCAATTTTTGGGCCTATTTTCAGAATAAAACTTCATATGAACACCACTGATTTTTCTAAAAATAATAGTTATGTATATAATTAGTCCAGAAACTGACCTTTTGCGAATGCGAGGATGGTTTGCAGGCCAAGGAGTTAACCGCGACCTGTAAGTCCGAGCACTCAAAAAACAGTTTCTGACCATGTGATATACACGATTTTTTCGGCCGACAAATGGTCAAATTTATTGACATTTGCATTTGAAATATTAGTATGTATGTGTCAAAACATTTTTGTTGGTAATATATTTGACAGCTGTCAACACGGTGTTGTTTTGGGATATATTAAAATAAAAAAATTAGTCTAAAAGCTGGAGCCGGAAATTGCTCGTGATTGGGGACAAGGACAAATAATACAGAATTACGTTGCTGCACGGACTACCGTATCAGCCGTGGCTTAGGGTAGATATAGAGGTAAAAGTAACTTAAATTTCATTGAATCTTTGTGGTCGTTGAGATGCTTAAAATTTTCCAAGTACAAGTTCGTGATACACTCAATTCAGTTATCTAATGGCGTCTGTCTACATCGACGTCAAAGAAGTGGCGCCCAACGGTAAATTTACAATGTGAGAAAAATATTGAATAATTTTTCAATTTTTTTAATTTATAAAATTACTATTATATTAGAGATAGTCACAAATAAATAACTTTTTTAGCCTTCTGAACTGTAAAATTTTCAGATGTTCATACTTGTCTTAAAACTTGATTTTGCACACAATGCGGTAAAGTACGGCTACTGAGCGATAAAGTAGTGGATGATTTATGTGTTATTTGAGAAAGTTTTAAAAATAAACTAATTTTAAAGTCCGATAAATTAAGTTTAAAAAAATTACTTTACACTATACGTGACACGATAATGTACAGAATTTTTTTACTGATGGCGCCATCTATATGTCAATTCAACAAATAAACTGACACATATTAGGTGGTGTATGTCAAAATGGTTAAACAACCAGGCCTACTTAATATCAATAGAAATAATT
Organism: Abscondita cerata; assembly: GCA_030710515.1. Taxonomy (NCBI): domain Eukaryota; kingdom Metazoa; phylum Arthropoda; class Insecta; order Coleoptera; family Lampyridae; genus Abscondita; species Abscondita cerata. Next base: position 49,032 of record JALBCR010002899.1, read on the forward strand.
TTGTTCTTTTTTTACTTTTTGATGATGATCGTCGGTCAAAAACTATTTTACAAATTTCATGTGCAAAGTGGTTTTACGGCGCTCTAGCTAATGAAGAACTCGTCCTTCGGGCTCGTTCTTCAAACAAAGCTGTCGTTCTTTAAAATCCTACTTTCCATACTCTATTGTAAATAACTATTTAATTTCTTTAACGTGTTTTTGTCATCTAAAGAAAAATAAAATTATTACGGGCTACTGTTTTATTTGGTTAGCAATAATTTACAATATTGCGTTAAAAATGCGCTTAGGTTTTTCACAATGTTGAAAAGTTTATAGCCGACACCTTACATACTACAGACTTCTACAAATATTACATTTTGATGAATGTCTTTACATGGCAAATGTCCATGAAGTGGTGACACCGACTATCTCGTGCTTAATAAGCATGCGCACTATACGTTGAAATACAGTAGCTAATTCCGGTGATTCCTGTAGACTTGCGTTTGAGCTATCCTACACTAATGAGCGAAACACATACTCTGTGAAAAAAAAAATAATTTTTAACTACATTCACCAAAATTGTGTAGAACGCAGCAGTCATGCCGTATTTAGCATCCAAAGTTTTCTTTTATAAGCCATATACTCTACAAAAAGATTTTTTTTAAATTTATTTTGGAGATTTCTCATTAATCAGGCAATTGATGTTATCGTCGGGATGGAACAGTTCGGTGCCGTCATTCGTTCCAAGCAACTTTGTTGCCAGTAGTTTCGGTACTGAGACGTTTCGATGCCTGGTCAGTTTGATGCGAACTTTACTTAAGTATTTACAAAACTTCAAAATTTAAATTATATACATATTTATATAAAAATACAAGTGAACAATCCGGGGTGTCCGAGTAAGTGTAAGTGTCCCAAAAGTTTAAATTCTGTAATGACATAACCGATTAACGTCCAACTTGTTTTTAATATTAAGAGGTATTAATCTCAAGTAGTTATTAAAATTTTTCTTGAAAAAATTACAGTCATAATAGCAATTTAAAAAAAACAATTTTTTACGAGATCTGGGAGTTGGTTAGTAGGTTACAGTTATTACAATTTATTTATTTAATTAAAAAAATAGTACACGTATCAGTTTTAAAACACAAAATTGCAGTTTTTCTAAATTTTTAATTATTTGCACCGAATTGGGTCGCCACCATAATGGCCGCACGAAACTAGCCCCACCAAATTGTCCTAGACAATATTATTATTAACTATTAATTAATTATCTATAAGAAACTGTTCAAAATGCACTTACATCTGTTAAAATGCTTTCCCAAATGAAAACCATTTACTGAGCCACTGGCTAAAAGCTCAGTATCAACCATGAGTTTTAAAGCCCAAAACCACAACGTGGAGCCTTTTGAATGAGTAGTGTTTGTTTTTGTTGATGTTCTTTCCCCATTTTTTTTTTTTTTTTTTCTTTTTTTCTTTTATTTGGCCCTTCAACTTTTTAATTAAGCGTATCGCGAACTTGTATTTGTCAAATTTACGCTACTTTAATCCTCTATATCTACGCTAAGCCACGGCTAGCACGATAACCTGCGTAGTAATGTGTTCCTCGCTGATACCACAACGTAATACTGTATTATTTGTTCTTGCCCCCGATAACGAACAAGTTCCGGCTCCAGCTCTCTGTCTAGATAATTAAAATCCTTCAAAATAGAATATAAAAGAGTACTGCAACGTATTATTTACATATCCCAGCATGATGATTGTACTGATTTCAGTGTCACGAGTGTAATGTAATATTGCCAACATTTAGTAACCTTTTGCGAACTAGACCAAGAAAAAGGGTGTTTCTGGCCGCTTTTGAGTGATACAAAATCAGTGAAATATTATTTCTAAAAATCATTTTTAGGCAAATTTGTAACTTTTAATTTTTTTTAATGGATGCACGGTTTTTGCTTAAAAAATAAAAACCGTTTCTCTATAATCATAACAATACCTTAATTGAATGGACCCTCCGGATAATTAATTACAATTATAGATATCCCAATGGCTTTCTGGTCGGAGTGGTAGTGGAATGAATTATTTAGAACTAATAGGACTCCAAGAAATTTTTGAGGGTAACGTTTTGACAATGACAGGGCTGGCCTTTATCAAAACCTTAAAAATTATTAGGAGATTAAAATAATTAGAAACTACCTGGTTTCGAAGTATATGTAGTGGAACCAGAGCTTTTTAATTATACATTTTAGTGGAAAGTTTAATTATTTTAAGGTTTCGATAAAGACCAGCCTTGTCCTAGCCGAAACGTTGACTTCAAAATTACATGGAGTTTTATTAGTTTTAAATAATTAACTCTACTACCACTTCGACCAGAAAACCCCGTTGGAATATTAATAATTATAATATCGTTAATATGACAATTTCACCATTCCGACAAATATATTTTATTTTTTAGACATGGAGACATAGACCTAAAAAACGAAAATCTGCATTCATTTATGAGTAGATATGATTTTTAAAATTTTGTTAGTTTGATGCGGGGTTTCACCTAAAAAATAAAATTTATTTCTCTGCATGGTATTATCGAAAACGGTTATTAATTTGTTAAGCGAAAGCCGTGCATCGGATTAAAAAAATTAAGGAACCAAATTTGTTTATAAATGATTGGGGATTTCAAAAACAATTTTTATTCTAAAAAAATCAGTGGCGTATTATCATTGTAGCTTTAGCACTACAACGAGAGAATATTGTGCTCCTGTATGGCCGAATAGCAGTCACGTGACAAAAGCAACAAACAGCTGAACACTGCCATGCGCACCATCACTGGAACCATCAAGTCTACACCAACACCTTGGCTTCCTGTGTTGTCACATATTGCATCACCAGAGCTCGGTAATGTTCAAAATCCTGTCAACAGACTTTCATCAAAAAAACCGTTTTGGAAAAATGTAGTGAATATAGAAGAGTTTTCAGTTAACCAAGATTGAAGAGTAGCTTGGAGAATTTTGGATATCCCGAACAAAGAACTAATCGAAGAACATGTTTAAACTGTGCCTGGTTTTAATCAACCTAGAAAAGTATGGTGTCAAATTAACCGCTCAAGAACTAGACACGGTAGATGTAACGATATGCTTTTCAAATAGGGAACCTTAGAATGTCTATTGTGTGATTGCAGAGTAAACTAATGAGACAATTTGTATAGTTGAAGACTGTCATCTCACAAAACTTAAAGGTGCTTTTCCTAAAATTTACTTTGTAACACCCACTGCTCTAGATTGGTTAACAGTGTGAAACAACTATGATTTTAGCAAAAGATCTGTGTAGAATAATATCAACTACAACCAGGTTTTTTTTTTTCTTTTTTTTGGCGGTTTAACAACTTACTAGACTGGTCTACCTCTACTCACTCTGTTAATATTAATTAATGTTATATTACTGTATAATTTCATAAGAATATACAGGGTCATTGATGGTCGATGGTAAGTTAGACGTTTATGGAAACCGAGAATAGGAGTAATCTGAAAATTTGGTTATTGCCATAAATAGACACGATCTATCTTTCTAAAATACTTCTATTTTGGCAGTGTTTCCGCTTCTACTAAAAAGTAGTAACAACTTGTTAATTTTAAATAAAATACCCTATATATTATTTAATTTTTAAAATTGCAATTTCTTACTGATAATTTTTTGAATAGTTCCCTATACCTATCTACACTGGTTTTCAAAATAATAATTATTTTAGGTTATTTTTTTCAAAATATGATCCTACCAAAATTTAAATCTTGCTGCTATTTGATCACAAATGAGCCTAAAATTTTAAATGCAGTTTGCAAAAGCCTTGTATTTAACAGCTACCTAAATAAATTTATTTTATCTTATACAGGGCGATTTAAAATTTATGATTTTGATTAATGCCAAAGTAAGCAGGTCTAATTCAGTACGAACGCCACTAGTGAAACTTTACCACCCTGTATCTCAAAAGTTAAGATATTTAGAACATACGTTTATATAAAGTTTTCTTTTTAAAATAGACTTAAAAATCACTCCCTAAACATTGATATTCAATTAGATAATACCCTGTATATGATTATATAATGTGGATGTGTACAATGTACCGGGATGAAGAACTTCAGTCGATTGCCCTTTCCCTACTTTTTCAATTATCACACTTATTTCAAACTGTGGAAATTACTTACTCTCCCTCCATCTATAACATTGAGTATTTGCGTTTTTTACAGCTTTGCAGTACAAAAACAAAATCAATGTCCGAGCATAACCAAATGTAGTCATTTTTCATTTTTTTTTCCTCTTTCATGCAGACTAATTTTATTTTGCATAAACTGAAGTTACTTTGGGGTTTTAATTTTTTCATAAGTTACGTTGACAAATTGAACTATTGAATATAGTCGCAAACTCTTGCGCTTCAGTGGCGTATCGGAAAGTAGTCAAAACAAAAAAAAAATATAAACGAACAAAACAAAATTCTTCGTTAGGTCAACGTTCTAATAACCAATTAATTACAACATATTCATTTTATTTAAAAAAAATCTGTTATTATTGCAATACCAGAAATATCTAAAATATTATCAGAAAACACTTTGAAATAAATTCCATTTCCATTAAAAATGTACATATTGTGTGAAGAAACCGTTGTTGTACTTGAACCAATTTAAAACTGCTTATCCAATTAAGAGAAACAAATTTAACGTTTGCGATTAAAAACGTTAAAATTTAAATATTTTAGCAATATTACTAAATCAGTATCAAACAGTAATTAATTTTATTGACGTTATCTATTAAAACGAAAATTTGGTTAAATGTTTAAAATCCATTTAAGTTTTTACTTCTAATCAGACCAATACGTTAATATTTCTTCTTTCATGTGCACTCTTTTAAGGTATAGATACTAATATATTTTAAATTAAATAACAATTTTAATTGCTGATTTTATAAACCTTACTGGTTTGTTGAAAATTGTTCCGCAACATTAATTTTAAAATATAAATATGAAACACAGTTGTTAGCCAATATGTGTGCATAAATATATTCTAAATTAAATATAAAGATTTTTTTCTGTTAATTAACAAAATACTTGAGTTTGAAACTTTCAAATACAAGAGCATTAATCAAGAACCTACTTTAGTTAACATATAACAACCAGTAATTAATACATTAAAAATAATGTTTTAGCAGCACCAATTACCGAGCGCGTTTCTAACTTCAATTATCGAAACGCATCTTCTTTAAAAGTAAGATAATTAGAAAAGTCGTTTTTGATGTTTGAAGTTGAAGCTTTACGATTGATTTATTGTGAGATTCTTGTTGGAAGAATATGTGATGTAATAAAGGTATCGTCGACACGTACTATAATCGTCGATAAAATGGGAAGCATAAATAAATGTTAATTGATTATGAACGTTAAGATAATTTTTGCGATTATTAGATGGAGTCGTAACAATTGGAGAGACACGAGTTTGAGATATAACTTTTTCGCTTATGAGAAATAAAAAAAAAACATTGCTCATAAATGACGATAACTATCTTAATAACGTGAAATATGCCACAAATAAATTAGTGCGGACACTCGAAACACTTTTAATATCGTCATAAAAGTCTTTAAAAAGGTATTATCTTGTAGAGAATAAAAACTTACGCGTAAATGAGGCCGTTTATCCGTTGCACAAAGGTTTCTAAGCAACTCATTGAGAAATAAAACGAGCAATTTATGATTATCATTGATATTGGGTGTATTAAATGTAAAATAACAATCACGACTTCTTTGAATTTGATTTGCGACGTAAAAAGAATTTATGACGTGCAAATTGTTTGTTGAATTATGCAATTGTGTTTTGCTGATATGATGCCTGAAGAATTTTTTAACGTTGCTCAACATTGTACACACGTTTTCTATGATGTTAATGCAGCAATAAGTAAAAGCAATTACGAGAGATACCCACAAATAGTCGCACAAATTGCGAATACACATGTAGGATAGTATCTTAGGTTGATATCGACTCGATAAATCTGTAATTAGTCGATGACAACGAGCCTGTGCTAGCTGGCACACCCTTATACTATACTCGGAAACTTTATTTTCCTATCTTGCAGCATAAATGATGTAGAACATGTATTTCAACGTTTAAGAGCTTGACCTCAAAGTTTATTGTGAACAGAAATAGATGTTCCAGTTGAAATTATTACCAACCAAATGCTTAACGATTATTTTTGTCATAAATTGGCAAACCGTCTAGAAATAGGAAGAATCTGAAAGAACAACCCGCAATGTTAAACGAGTTTTAAAGAAATAATAAATTATAGTCATACTAATTGTTTGAGAAAAAAATATTTGTAAATGCAGTTTATCACACTGCCTAAGTATCGGTGGGGTTTTATATCCCTTCGTGACCGTTTTATTAGCGTTTCTAAGAATAAAACGCAATTTAATACATATGTTCTTAATTTTTGACACATACTAAAATAGGTTATGGGACCAGTAATTTTATAAATATAGAAATACAAAATTTAGAGTGAAAATGCTACGAGGGAGATTTTGCTGTCAACCAAATTTGGCATTACATCCGAAAAGATTTCTTGCTGTGATATTTCTTTAACGGAAAGAAATGAGTGAAATTTAGCTAGAATATAGATGCGTAATCAAATAATTGACGAAAGAAGGTAATGGACCGAAGGATATTTGCCAAAGGATGATTAATGACCTATTAAAGGATTCATTATAATCAATGATTAAAGGAAGAACCGACTGAAACATCAAGAAAGTTGAGGTTCTGTCTTAGCGAACCGAAGAATAAGAGTTTCAGTGATTGCTGCTGAAGAGTGATATCGGAAGCTACACATAGTGGTGCCAAAACCGTCAAAGCAAAAACCGATTAATCGTTTTTACAAATATCGAATAACCAAAAAAAAATCGATGAAAGGTTATTTCTCCAAAATTTAAACATTAATTTTTAAAATATTTATACACAATAATTGTTTATCGAAATCAGCAGTAATAACTTTGTCGCAAACTTTTATAATTAAGCTTAATAAAGTATGTTTTTTTTTTTATAAAACATTACAAATAGATCTTACTTGCGGGTCGCACTTGCGGTAGTACCGGAAGTAGCCATTAACACTCTTATTTTAAATATTTTTTGTTTGGTTCTGTCTAATCAAATTTTTTTTAATTTTTGTGAATTTTACTACTTAAGTCGTTTCAATTTAAATCCAGATCCATTTAATTTTAAAATGTTTAAAAATAATTCAACATTTACTGTTTAAAACGGTACTATTTTTAACAAACTAATTTAAAATATTGCAGGTTGTACGTATATTTTATTAAACGATAAATATTTTGAATTTGTTTGATTAATTGTAGTTTGTAAGTTTTTTTTGTCATTTATTTTACTTTCTACCATGTACAAAGCAGGTACCCGTAAAGCAATGACAGTTTTATGCTGACAAGTGTTTCTACAAGAATATTCAAATACATAGTTAACAATAAGATGATTAAAATAGTTAAATATTAGTTTATTGGTACAGGAGGTAAAATGTGTCAATGTTAGGATTATAGAATGTTTAACATTTTTTATTGTTTCCTTTATAGGTCGATAATAAAAGAAAATATTATTGCATTTTTTATAATGTTTGATAAATTTATAAATTTAGTTTTACTTAAAAACTTTATATGAAACTATAGTAAGGTGTTAGCATGTTTTAATTTAAGAATTATTTTTTTAAAATCAAATAAAAATTTCATTTATAAATTCGGCTTTAAAATCCAATTTATAAAGTCGACTTTAAATACCGTTTATTAATAAACAATTTCAAAAATAGACATAAAAACCGAATTTAAATATCGGCTTTAAAACCGATTTTAGAAAATCGACTTCAAAATAGATTTAGAAATGGACTTAAAAACCGATTTTAAAAATCGATTTTTCCGAAAACCGCAATTAATCGAAGATCGATTAATCAATTAGTTAGTTAATCAATTTTTGTAGCCACTACTAAGGTACAGTATTAAATATTTTGCATGTAGGCATAGGAATAAGCAAGGTCTCAGCACGTTGAATTCCGAGATTGCTTACTGCCGAACAAATATTGTGTCGAGAACAAATTTGCAAAAAAATTTGAGAGCTTTAGCTGAAGTCGACAAATTTTTTTCGATAATTATAACCTGGATATATCACTATAATCCACCGACCAAAGAAGAATCCATGCAGTGGGTCCACAATGGATCTCCACAGCCAAAGGAGACACGAACGCAAAATTCATCCGGAAAGCGGATGGAACCTTGCTGATTGAATATATGAAAAAAGGTTCTACAATAGCAGGAGAAGTGTATAAAAAAAAACGGGCAAGAACTTAAAGACTGCCGTACAACACCAAAAGCCCCACAACTGCAAACAAAAAATTATGCTGCTTTATGACAATTGCAGAGTTGATAAACCTTGCCAAATCCGTAAAGTAATCGACGAATGCGGTTTTGTAAAGATTGAACATCCACCCTACAGTCCAGACTAGGCACCGAGTGATGATTACCTCTTTTCTAAATTAAAAAAGCACTTGAGGGGACAAAGTTTTTCTGCTGATGAAGACCTGAAAGAAGCGGTAGACAAGTTTTTTGATGGCTTAACAAAAGAATTTTTTTGAGGGCATTGGAAAAACATTGAAATAAATGTGTAACCGTTAATGGATCATATGTTGTAAAATAAAATATTACTTTTCTTTTTAACTGTTTTCCTTCATAGAGGTACATAACATAAAAATCTCCCTTTGTACTTAAACAACAGGAAGCTGTTCTAGTGTTAACCAACAAACTACTCTGACTGGTGCTTCAATGAAATTAAAACTATACTAATAAAATAATTCAGTGTTTGTCTGACAACATTTCACAAAGTATTAAAAAAAAAATGAAATGGCAATTATGGGATCTTTAAACCAAACTTAGCCAGTGAAAAAAATATCTAGACAAGTAGTTCTACAAAACAAATTTGAACAGACAATTGATGAATCAAATGCCGTTGATGGGAAGTTTACGAGAGTAAACTGGTGTATGATGTTTCAGGAATTTATCAGTCCGTCGCTAGTGCTGTCAATGTTATATTTTGTTAAAACAAAATATTCTGTAACAAGGTGTTACAATATCTTAAGTTAATGGGCAAATAAAAACATAGTTGCATTGATTTAAGAGCTGTTTAATCGGTTATACACATAATACGTCATACACAAAAAATATATTGGTAGCAATGGTGCTCTCTCGATGAAATTCACAACGCAGCAAACAAGTAATAGAAAAATTCCTTAACCGTTGCTATTGAGTGAGACCGGTTCTTATCTTCCCTGAGCGTCGAACTTATTCTGCTAGCTACGCACACAGAGAGCGTGGATTTAAATGTAAGAATGAGTAATTAATTGACTTAAAACGTACTTCATCAAAGCAGTCAAGGTTACTTTGATAGTAATACGAACAAACAGGATAAGAAACCGTCGAGTACAAGTAATTAGTCTAGCGATCAACAATTCTTCGACATTAACATATAGTTACCTAAAAATAAGTTACTTAACTCGAATCATATACGAGTATCGTTCATTAAGGCGTGGTTTTGGAGCGTTCGACATCAATAGTTCCCAGTTATAATTAAGAAATGGTTTGGTACTGATAATTAGATTGTTCGGATACACACGCTAAAATTAAAATAGTTGTAAAGCAAAACACTGATGGCGATTTAGGGCGGCGGTACAGTATTGAAAAAAAGCTCTTTCCGGTGTTAAAACGAGACACCCCAAAACTGCTGATCTCTGCTGTCTTGCACGACAGAATTTTAATCGGACCCTCCTAACAGCATTAGTTTATTTCCACATATCACTTTCTCAAGTACAAGTAAGGGTTGAGAGGTTTATCTCTCTAATTACAACAGCATAAGGAAGGAACGGTTCTATGCGACAACCTACAATTTCTAGACGTAATCAAATTTTAACAGACATCAAGCAAAGTAATCCCAGAAAATACAAACTTACAATGAAAATGTAATAATTAGAGAAAACGAATAAAGCAAACTATTCGATACGGGTTAAAATATAAGTCAATAAGCTCACCTGCAAACGTTTGTTCTAAACAACATCTCGGTTTATTATTTATTACATATCCGGTGTAACTTACGTTTCCCAATAGGCGAATGGTTATAACAACTTCGGATTAATCCATCACTTGTGTTTAGAATTTTCTTTCGCAGTCCCTTCTTTTACAAAATACAACTGTCCTCGTTGACAGTCACACCAAAAAGAAAGAACGTAAACAAGCGCAATTAGATTTAGACGTTGAACTTGTCCTATTAAACTCGCGGTGAAAATAGACAGGGTCGTAATAAGCAAAGTAACACGTACGCAGGAAAATCTTAACGTTAAAAAAGTAAAAGCTAAGAAACGTAAATTTTTATTGTAACAAAGTTTGAAATACGGATCTGTTTCAAATAAGTAAAAACTTTGTTAGTTTATTCAACTTTAAGATAACGTATATAACTTTGTTTGATATTAGCTTTAGGTTTTTAAATTGTGGTACTAACTTGTTGAGGTTGAATAAACTAACAATTCTCAAAGAGGTACAAGTTTATGCCCCAACTAGCAGTCAAGATGATGAAAAAATCAAATAATTCTACGAGAGCATATCATCAGCCATCTTGGAGATTCCCACATAACATACCGTGGTACTGAGTGACTGTAACTGTAAAATAGGTCAAAAAGAGAACGACGACACAAAGATATTTATAGGCCAACACGATTTAGAAATCGGGAACGATAGAGAACAAAAAATGACCCATTTTTTGCAACAGGAAGAGCTATTCAAAAATGACCTTTACTGCATCAGTACAATTACATCTATTAATAAATCCTCTTTACCTTTGTAACAAATGAAGATAAAAAAAAATGTCAAACAAAGATGTAGCCTTAGATATTAGGTACAACGTTTGTTAATCTTTTTTGCATTTTAATTTACTTAAAAGTTATATTAAAACTATAAACACTCATGTAAATACAGGTATACATTGTTGTTTACCGTTTTTTCGTACATACAAGGTGACCCAGGATGTGTAATTGGTTTATATATAATATTTAAAATAAAAACGCTTATATTTCAAAAACTACCAAAGTTAGGTACTGAGAACCGTTACACTTGTTGGAAGACCAGTAAATTTTATGTTAGATTAGACCATCAAATACAGTGTGTTTTATTTAAAATAAAAAAGTTATACAACTTTATATGATGCCAAAGTTTGAGGACCACTGTTTATTATCTTGTGTAATTTATTAAAATGCACTTTAACCTGCTTTGAAGTCCATTCTTTTTGCTAACGACTTGATCCGGTTTTGAGTAGACAATGTCAACATCTGAAGCAGGGTAAAAATTTAAAATTTACCCTAGTATTTCCAAAACCAGTGAATATCTCATAAACAGTACATTTTTGGTATAAGAAACATAATAACAGCTTATAGTTATCTTGACTGTAGAATTAAAAAATGCCATAAAAAACATCATGTTCCATTTAAAATAACATACCCAGCAAACAAAACAGCGTTTCCTACAGTCAGTTCTTGACAATTTATGACATCATTATGATGTTGGCAAATAATTATATGACCATACCATTTTGACCGGATGGCAGACAGTTGGCTTTACCAACATTTTGCAAACATTTTATAAATATCATGATATGATGTGGTTATCAATTGTTGACGTCTTGGTAATATTGTGCCAATATAATTAATTAGTATGAAATTTTTTTCGTTTTCAATAACTAAATAGAAGAATCACATCCACCTTTTCTAAACTGTAATGTAATTTGTCTCAAATCACTATTTACAAAATAACAATATTTAAATAAGAAATTCAAAACTATAATTCCAAAAATTCGTAGAATATAACTTTTATTTCTTAAATTATAGATACGCAAAATATATATAAATAAAAGATTCGATTTCTAACAAATTAAAACCAAACTCTATATATACCTATATATATATATATATAATTCCCTTTCCCTTTTCTTAATTCGAAAAACTAAACAATACAAAAAAATTTATCCTCATATTAATTATACCAAAAGTTTCTTAAATTACATTTTACATGTATTTCTCTTTTTCTTTCATTTTCTTCTCTTTTCCTTATGACTTCTTTTATATAGAATCCCTGTTCATTCTTTCCTAATACTATCCTTCCCTCTCTCTCTCTTCGGACCGCAGTTTCCCACAATTTTCTTTTAAATGTTCGATATTCTCCCACCCTTTGCCATTCATCCTACATATTTTCTCTTTATCACTCCTCAGTACATATTCTCTCTTTCCTCATTCCGCATCTAAACCTTGTTAAGTTTCTTTTTTCTTTTATACTTCTTTTCCCTCTCAGATATCCTGGTATTTCTTCCGTACTTAACTTTCTGTACTTTACATTGTATCTTCCACCTTCTATCTTTGCACTCCTTTCTTGTATCTGTATATCTTATCTATATTTATCACTTCCTTTTCCATTTTCCTTCCTTTATTTTTCTGTTTTCTCTCTCTGAGTACCCTACCCTTTCATAATAATGTTTCCTGTCTTCTTCACAGTATTTGTTTAAATATTTCTCTACTTTCTTCCAACATTCCTTTAATTATCTCATTTCCTTCCTTGTCTCTTATTCTTTCTTTAAATCTCGCTGCTAATTTTCCTGTCCAAATCCTAATTTTATCTATTTTTACTTCTTTTTCTATTATATATCCTGGTGTTTCTTTCCCAATCCAACGTCCATTTCCAATATTTTAATTGTATCTTCTCCAGCTTTTCCCATTTTTCCATCCCCATATTTCCGCTCCATACAATACTACAATCCTTACCAACTTCTCAAGCAACCATCTTCTTTTTTTAACACTTTTACAAAAACCCTTTCCCCTATTCCTCATACCTGACTCAATACCTTGTTCCCTTTCTGTTCTAATTTCCTTATTATTATAACTAAAATTATACCCAAGATACTTGTATTTGTCTACTGTTTGTATTTCTTCTTGCCCCCATAACCATCTCTTTTTATTACTCTTCCTTTTTCTTTTGAGACACCATTATTTTAGTTTTTCACATTTGCAATTTTAACCAGATACGCAAAATATAGGGGTACAATAAAAAAATTATTGTTTTTGTGTTTTACTTTTATTCTTTCTCCTTCACGGTCTGCAGCATACTTTAGTCAGGATTTAAAAACGTCTTCAATCTCTTTCCTGTCAACCTTAAAATTTCTTCTGGCACTGACAAAAACACAACTTTAAAAACTTTATTTAATTTTTTCATAAAAATCTTACCAATAACGAGATTGATTATATTGTCAAACTCTTGCATTGTTGTGCATTGGTTTTGACATGTCCAATTTGTTTTAATTGCCAACTGGTCAGACATCATTTTTCCTAAAATTCTTTTCATTTCTTTGTACTCTTTTCCACCAAGGGACTAAAAACCTTTGCACTGAAGAGTTAAAATAAAAGGTGAAACATCATTGGTATAATCGTCGAAAAGTATTATTGTTTTAATATTACGCAAAAAATAATAGTAATTATTTAACGCAAAGCTTACTAAACATTTTATAAACGCAATTTACTTAGAGACAAAACTAAAACATTACTAAAATAAACTTTTTTGGTTATTGCGGTTATTAAATTAGCATATGTAATTTAATTATATAAAAAACAAACTCACACAAAGTCAGATTAAGTAATACTCAGTAAATTTAATTGTAACATACCATCTGAGAAAGGTCTGTTGACTCATTGAATTGATGAAAATCTTCTTTGGTCGTTAGGACATCAAATTTGACAGTTTTCTCTACGACCTTATCCGTTTCACCATTGATATTTTCCACCATTCTGCAATTATACATAATATCCTGAGCAATTCTCTTGTTTGTCAATATCAACTTCTCCAGCATTGCTGTAATTATCAGAACAGAATTATTATTAATTATAATTTGTTGGTAGGCTTAAAAAATTGTTGGTAGTTATTTTAATTAGTCAAACACTGAAAATGTAAAAGAATCAGACACAAAAATTTAAAAAAAATAGTGTTGATAGGTGAATCAAAAATTATTTAACAGAACTTACCATTGTTTTTTGCACAATGACACGTGTTGCAGAAGGGCGCTGATTCAGAACGTACATAAGGAGATTTTAGACTTTGGTGAAGGAGTGTTACAGAATGCTCATTACATGACGTTGGTGAACTTTCATGCTGTTCAGTTGTAGTATTTCAGTGATGTTCAGATATTGAACGTCCAGGCGTAGAAGATGCAAAATGTACTCGTGATTTTATAATTTTTTGTAATGGTCGGGCCTTCTGTGACGGTGTAACTACGGACTTAGGCGCGAACATCTGCTTTTTGGCGTTTTGGAGCAATTGGCACCTCGCCTTGCGAAGCAACATCTGAAGAATCGCTACTAGATCGAGAACGACGACGTGGCTTTGATACTCTTCGTTTTTGCATTCAGAAGTCGAAGATGCATTAGTGTTTGTTTACAACTGCATGATTCTTCGCATTATTTTGTCATAATCGTCTAAAAGAAAAAACATCTACCTTATATCTACTACAATTAACAAAACTAAAAGTAAGCTTAACCGTTTTATATTTAATGTTGATCAAACTTTTGTCACATTATTCCAACTTCAAGGGAATATGGTTTACTACAACGTTAGTTCTAGCACTGGCATTTTTGATATATGTTCGCCACGTACAAGAATTAAGAATTCTATGGTGTGGAACTAGCTACTAATAGCTTTCCAGAACAGCCATTGGCAGAAAAACGAAAGGAGAAGAGAAAAACTACAAGTTAGCATAAGATAACAAATTTTCTGTTGAATTGAATAAAGGAAAGTTAACGTTACAAACTACCCCCTAGCAATATGGTGTTGAACGAGCATCGAATGACTTTCCAAAACGGTACCTTATTTTTTTAACAACAAGAAAAAAGTTGTTTGACAGGCAAAAAAAAATTTTTTACGATAATTTTACGACGCTTTAACGATTGTCTGACACCTTGCAAACTGTCGACCATCACATTCATGTTTACTGGTAACTTTGTTATGTACACCCTGTATATGTACAAAATAATTTTAAATGTAGCCTTTAATATCTTCTGTAAATCGGATGAAACAGATCTTAAAAGTCTTTAATGCTATTCCAAATATCAACCAACGCCTAAAAGCCGAAAAGATTACAAGGTAAACATAAAAGAAAATTTTAATTTTTAGCAGGAAAGTATCAATACATTGTAACTAGAAACGGTAACAACATTTTTTAATTTTTTTGTGTATTATTACAAAGATTAATTTAAACTTGTCGCATTTTATAACACAATTAAAAATCTAATTAAACCACTTTTGTAACCCCAAAATTTCTTCAAAACAAATTAATGATTATAGCCATATTTCTGTAAAGATAATTAGGCATTGTAATAAATCACTATAATTATCTATGTATTAAAAAAAAATGTAAGAAAGGTGTGCCGAATATGATTTTATGGCAAATTAATTTAATTTTACACTGTTATTGACCACGTTAGTACCAATTACTGATTATCATTAATTCTTGGTGTGAAAAAGAAAGAAAATTTTAAAATGTACGGTAAATAAATACGTTAATTACCAAACAGAAATAAAACGGCGATGTACAGTAAGCACCCCATTAATCAGCAGAGATAAAAGCGTTAATTATACCATAAATAGCCTGAAGCTAAGAAACAGGTGTTTTACATTAGATTAGTAATTGCAACAAATGTAGCTTATGAGCCTTATCAAAATAATGACGTAACACTTGAATATTTTTCACACGTTTAATTAGAACTGCAACATTCTTGTACGCATAATTTAAAAATTATTTAATGGAAGTTACCCGATTGCAAGTTGACAGTGCAAGATTCTGTCAGTACGTGACCTGTTGAAAAAGCTCAATAGATTAGCTGAAGCTGTACATCAACAATTTTTTTTTACTTTACCAAGAGAAGTTAATTCTGTTTGGAATATATCTGTAAGATAGAGGAATCTGTAGACTATGTTAGAACGACACTTATTGCCGTGTAATTCACGATAATGTCGTACAGCTTCATTATATTGGTTTGAAGTGTATAAAATTTTTTGTCCTCCTCGTCTTTGTTTCACAGTTTTGTGCAAGAGCAAGACAATGTTATTTAAACGTGCGTCCATCTCAAAATAAAATAGATCGTTTTCGTGTTATATCGGTAATGAACTGTAGGTTTTGAATTGTCTTGTTGTTATTTTGTTATTTTCTTTTTGCGACATGTATCTTAATTTAAAATTATTGGATACTTTAGGTATGGCGTGTTCACAATGGCATTAAGTGTTAAACGGAGCGAATCTTTGTGCTTAAGTTAATTATTCACTTTATCAGCCACTTAAAAGCTCCTTTAGTGCATAAAACACAACAGAAACAGTGCAATTCTAAATACATCCCGTTTTTCAAAAAAATATGTATATCTACACATACACACACTTCGTTCGCACTTAAATTATACGATATTGTTTTTGAAGTATTGTCCGAAATTTGATTGAGTGCTGGAGCTTTATTAAATCTGACGTTGTAACCTTTCTTAAAAAAGCACTTTCGTAAATGCCATAACGATTAAACAATGAGTGCGTATTAATCGCACTTTTACCAAAAGTTCTCTTCAAAGCTAAAGTGTTCTTGTTCTTAGATCGGTTTTAGATTAAAAAAAATCCTGTGCTGTTATAACTTTTGTTAAGAGTATTTTTAAATTTTAATGTACTAATGCAGAATGTATTTCTTTGTTGCAGGTGCTTGAAATTCTTCACAAAGTGGTGTTAATGTAAGTTATTTTTATTACTCTATTATTAAAAAAAAGTGAACAAAACTTTCAATTAAATTAATTTTTTTTAATTGTAACTGAAGTATGAAACATAACGCTGCAATTTTAATTAAAAAATATGTGCAACCGCGCTGCAACAGCCATTTTAATTCATTTATTTTTCAAGAATTGTTTAACAAATTGTAAAAATTTTTTCTGTTTTATGCGTAATAAAAGAAATTTTCTTTTTGAACTTTCGAATGTTTATTAATCTTTGTAACATTTTTATATTTTACACAACAGCTGGTTAAACGTTTAAAAAGTAAAAGTTGCAAACTATATTTTAGATATGTTAAAAAAAGCAATTAATTTAAGAAATTTTAATAATAGTTTTCGCATAATCATTAATGCGTTATTTTATTTAGGTGTTCTACATAATCTGTTTGTAACTTAATAGTGTAGGCAATTTAGATGAAATAACGACAAATAAAAGAAAAAATTATAAAATTTTGAAATTTTGGTTATAAACTCCAAGTAAGAACCCGAATACAGATCTAAAGAGTTTCCAGCCCCCGAAGGGAGCTTTATCCTCTTTTGTTCAAAAAACGACCCCCAAACGTGACCCCACGACGAGTTTTTTGCGATTTGCACGGACACCGTATCTCTGACAAGAAAAAGTTATAGGACTTTTTAGATTCTCCATTAAATTTTCAGCGCTCATAAATGACTTTTGAAAATAAGCATAGTTTTAAGCACGAACCCAAAAAAGAGTCTTGCGCAGCTTTTGCGTCGATATCTTGAAAAGCGTTAGCGTGAGCAATAAAATTTAAAGAAGAAAAATTGTAGAACAGTTCTTTCTCTACAAAATCCATATTCTATACAATATTTTTGAGAATGTATTAGTGGTAATATGATAATTTTTATACCTGTGCATTCTGCACTTTGAGCACGTTTCCACACCACCCTTGAGGTAGAGCTCAGTGCGTTTTTTAAAGTGGTTTTTCCTGGAGACTTATTTCACTAATAAAATATTTAATTAATTGCCTCTGCAAAATGGTCCTCCTCGATGGAATTTACACAACTCTGCCCATGACAATTAGAACACATTGTAGAGCAGCGCAGGCCAACTTTTACACAGCTACATCGCTTTCCACAGCCCTTTTACAGCCGCAAGATATGAGCTACAGAATTGAGGCTGGAGCTGGCACTTGAGTCGTGAGCACTGGCATTAGAATGTTGTTAGTTTTTCTCCAACCCCATTCAGTTGCTCCCAAATTTCTTCCTTTCCACAAATGAATTTGATAAAAAACTCGATATGAATGTTGTGTTACTGCAGCAGATGTAGGTGGTAGTCTAGACAAAATGACTGCGTTATTTGACTGACCAACTAGTTTATTAAATGAAATGAATTAATAATGATTTAAAGATGTTTCTTTTTGGGGTGCCTTAGCAAGCGTAAATTTTTCCCCAGCTCTTGCAATGTCTTTTTGCTGATGAAGGATTATTGAATACGGCGACCACTTCTTGTAAATCTTTTTGTATATTTATTAACTTTATGGCCTGTAATTTTTTTTGCCAAAAAAGGCAGAAGTGCGGTCGCAGCCACTAAACGCATGAGCAAATAATGGTACATTATATTATAAGTGAGAGAAATGCATCATTATATTCTCACGAGCTTTATAATAGCATTTCTCTCGCGTATGATATACAACGTTTTATCCACCACCAGTTTTTGCAACTCGTAACGGATTAAAGTTACTTTTGCGGAAAAGCTAAATTTTTAAGTAATTTGTAATTTTATCATGGTTGCGCAGATTTCGTTGTCAAGATTATTTACATAAACACAGAAATATTTGTCTTTTTAAACATTTTAATCACAAGTGAATAATAGTCTAACTTAGTCACTAAAATGAGTGACTAAAATGCATCAAAAACTGCTGGTGTAAGATAAAATATTATCTTTGCAATCTTTTAAAACTGTCGAGTTTTGTAAGTCTTGGGAACTATTCACCTTTTCCTTAATATTTCTTTGGGTGTCTCTCAAAAACCTAATGTTTTTCTCTGGCAGACAAAGAGCGATAACGAGTGCAATCAAAATCGATATCTTGCCCCATATTTCTCAAGTATGTTTACATGGGGTTCAACAATAGAAAATGCACAAGTTCAAAAATTATCTTATGACCACTCATATCTTTTCAAAAATATTTGATCTAACTTGAATCTTGTACAGAAAGAACTGCTCTACAATTTTGCCTTTATATGTTTTTTTGCTTACGCTAATACTTTTTGAGATAATCGACGCAAAAACGGCGCAATGCTTATTTTTGCTTTCGCGCTGAAACTATGCTTATTTTCCAATGTCATTTATGAGTGTTGGGTGAGTGATGCGCAAAAAAATTATAAAACAATTTTTGTGGAGAATTTAATGTTATATCTAAAAAGTCCTATAACTTTTTCTTGTCAGAGTTACAGTTTACGCGCAAAACGCAAAAGACCATTGTGAAATTGGGAGTGATTTTTTGGGCAAAAGTGGATGAAGCTCCTTCCGGAAGAGTGAAAACTCTTTGGATCTGTATTTTGGTTCTTACTGAAATTAACAACCAAAATTTCAAAACTTTATACATTTTTTTTTAAAGTCTGGTGACAAACTTTTTTTTAATTTGAAACTTTGAGAGCAAAATATTATAACATTTGGCTTAATGCACAGATCGAACGCGATGCTTCTACCCTTGCACGCTTTTGATCAACATTCAAACATTTGGGGATCCATTTTGCAGCAATTTTTCTCATGTCCAAATTGACGTGAACTATATGATGAACGCGTTCGTATGAAATATTCAGATATTTGTTTTAGCCCAATTCGACGGTCTGATAAAATCATGTCATGAACTGCATCGATATTTTCGGGGACTGACACAGAAACTGGCCTTCCCGATCGATCATCATCTTCAATGGAAAATTTACCTCTTTTGAAGCTTGCATTCCAATTTTGACGGTCGCATACGAAGGACATTGATCACCAAGGGTATTAAGCATATCTTCGTAAATCTGCTTACCTCTTAACCCTTTTAATTACAGGTACTTGATGATGGCTCGATACTCCAATTTTTCGATTTTCACAATTTCGGTGGACATCTTTTTTTATTTAATTTATTGCGTGACTCTGGTTTACTTTTTGACGTCAAACTTTACACTGACACTTCTAATAAGTTATTGTTCGTTGCTATGGTAACGCAATATTTTGTTTATGCAAGGAACTGGTCTAGGTTAACTAGATATCAATACATCCTCGTACTACCATGCTGAAAAAGATTAATATTATTTATAGAACAAGTCAAAACAATTTCTACTCTTTGTAATACACAAAGGTACTTTGCAAAAACAACACATCCCCTCGGTTCTTATTTGTTTGTCTGTATTGCTGCAAAACGCACATCGTCTTCAGGTAGTTCTCGCGGGTTGATGTCCAAGATATTGCGTTTGAATATCTATGGGAACCTAAGGTTTGTGCCTAATTATTTCTAGCACTACGGTCGATTGGGATTTGGAGTTCCAGAAACAAGTCCATTTATTAACTCCCTTCGAAAAATTTCAGTTTTATTTTAGGCAACTACAACTTTGTGTAAATCATGTAGCTTTTACTATGCAAATATCCAGGAAATAAAAAAATATCCTGCGCCACCACTTGTGGCTTTTCCGATCAATTTCGTATGTTGATTTTATTTGATGTAGTTTATCATATTTTGGTTGTAGTAGTGTAACAGTATAAGTCATGGAACATTTTCTTGATGTCCTCGTTTGTTTTTTCTTTTAACAACCGTAGTTAACATGGTTTTTAAAAAAAAATAAAATTTTTTTTTTTCCACCCACCTCATTTTTTATTTTTTTATAATTATTATTTAAAAAAATATACTCTCCACCACACAACTTTTTTTTTTTTTTAATTTATAGTTTTTCCTTCCTACTCTTTTATTGTTCCACAAACTTGTATTCTATTTTCCCTTAGATCTTCCACCAACGGAAGGCTGGTGAAATAATTATCAACAAAGAGTTTTCAATGTGTCCTTTCTATACATTTGCTTAACCACTCTTGCCTCAATTTATTTTCTGCAGTATTGTCAACTTTTCCTGTGTATAGATTAAATTAATAGCAATACCCAGATTTATGGGCTAATACCCAAACCTTGTAACCTATTTTAATTGGATTTTTGAGATTATATTGCTTTAATTATGAACTGCTTTTAAATTTGATCATAGATTCATCAATGGTCATGATTTCACTTGATTTAAAACATTCTAAAATTTTTTAGGAAAGGTTTAATTTTGTATAATTTATCAAAGTCAGCATTTTTTCGTTTGGGCATTACGCTGTTGTCGTTGAGATGTAGGTGGTTCAGGAACCAACCAAAACAATTTACGTCCATTCTAGAACTAATGGTCATGAATGACCAATAGTTTTGATAGCTAGGATAACTTTTAATTTTCATAAGGAGATTGATACCAAGAAACGCACGTATTTCTTTTGTTGAAGTGGGTTTGTAATTGCGTCCAGATTTTGATGTTCTTGTTCAACATATAAATTAGTCTGGAAGACAATATTCTCAACCAACTCCTCATTAAGAAGATAATTTAAATAATTCCCTAGGAGTTAACAACTGTTTGACAAACTCAGGTAGATCGCTGTTTTCTGTCATCGGCAAAGGTGGGACAACGCTATTTCTTTTACTCCACCATAATGAAATTTGTTGTGATGACTCAGGACCAGGTAAATTACTTTCTCTAAGTTGACTTATGAGTAGGTCATCTTCAGAATTAGAAACCGCCAATAAATTGCAATCTTCATCTTCTATTATAATTTCATTATTATTGTCTAAGTTTAGAATGGCACAGTCTTTAGATTCCATGTTATCATTGTCGTCGTCAATATTGGACTCTTGATAAGATGGTAAATTAACATAGAAAACCGCCAACTCACTTCTGGATATTCCCACTAATCTACATGGCAAATAGTCACACATTCTTTACTACAAAAACAAGTAAGCCCGGTAGTACATATGCGGTACTTTTGTTTTATTAAAAAAAATCAATTTTGTACATTTCCTACAGTGTACCTACCTTTACAAGAGTCTAATTTTTCTAAAAACATTCAGTAAATTAAAAAATAGCAACGTAATCTAACAATATTTAATATCAAGTGGCAAACTACTTCCACAACTGTCAAAAGCCTGATCCAAATGAATAAATTCGTTACAAACATTTATGCCAATATTCAAGACAAGTCGCACGACCTTTTGGGAAAAATTCAATACACAAGGCAGCCATGCTACAAGTACGTAGGAGGTACCACGCAGCTCATAGTTATTAGAAATTCAAATATGTGGTACACTATTTATATCATGCACCTACAGTACCAAAAATAGTGGTTGTACTAACATGCCTGAAAGAGTGTAAGTGTTTTATTTTAAATAGTCTGGTCTTTGCTTCTCGTCTGGCTTCAACAATCCCAGCAAGTATCGAAAAATGTACTAATAACGAATTAAAATAAAAACATTAAGAAAACTTTCTTTATTATTATTGAACTAAGTTAATTCAAAAAATGTTGACTATTTTGTTATTAGGCGCCATTTAAGTATTGGTTGTATATTTTTCTATAATATCTTATAATGACTATAATAATTTTATTTTTTTAAATTATACACCATGTATATTATTAAATTTCTTATGTCTTCTTTTCTTAGTTCCAAAGCTTTATCTTTAACTATTTTTCAGATATTATACGTAGAAAGATGCATTTAAAAACTATAAATAAAAATAATAAATAAATTTTAAGATTGAAAACAAGTTGCTATCAAGATTCAATTACTGCCTTCCTCTAGAGCCTTCAGAAAAACAAAAATTGTTTAGGTTCACTTTAGTTTCACTAGTAAACTGTCCAAGAATCTTGTCTTTTTTAACCTTAAAAAATTTCTGGTCTGGATATTAATCACATTTCAATAATAAATACTTGGCAAAGAATACAAAACTTTAAAATTGAAAATTATGATGCTCTGACATTTAGTTAAATAACAATTAAATAAATCTTTTAAATTGTAATATGTGTCTCAAAAGCTGTTAAAGTTAATGATCTAGTGTGTTAGATTTTTTAAATTAGGACAAAAGGCCATTTAAAAAAATGTTAAAATGTAGAAAGTTTATAATTTAAAAAAATTAGATATTTTTATTGTACACACCTTGTATGAACGAACATTATATCGAGATCGTTATAGAATAAGACAACAGTTTTTCGAAGTAGTTCATTTCGATTTGGGGCCACTTCGCCATCTCGACACCGCCGCTTAGGCAAAAATCATCTCCATGCGAGATCATCTCGGCACGAGCTCATCCCCGACGCAAGTTTATTTATATTTCGTATAATAAAAACAAAACTGTTTAAGATTTATATTTATATAAGGTTTATACCTTAAAAATTTTAGTAACCTCTTCAATTTTCGTTACGTACTCAATTAACATCCTGTATGTACGATGCTTTGGAAAAAATGAAAGGAAATAATTAAAAATCCTTTGATGGAAACGAAGGAAAGAAAAACTGGAAAAAAGTCAGCGGAAAAAAATTGACAGAAAAAAAATGAGGAAAAAATAGAACGATTCCAATTTATTACGTATAATAATACGTTTATTAATCTAACAGACAACTCAGTTGCAAAAAACATAACGTAATAGACCTGGGACAAGAACTCTCAATTAGTATACTATTAAATATTTAGGGAAGCCTCAACACTTTTTCCTCTCAGAAAAACATCAGGAGCTACTAATCGATTACTTTTAATTGATTTATTAACCTTTCGCTAGTACCAATCCTGAAATTATTTATTATTTTCCATTAAATTACAATTTTTAATTAATATATTGTAGAATCACAGCAATATTTTGTTAAAATCAAATATTGATGTGACATACATTTTTATTTGCGTCGCTCGCCGGTTTTCTTTTGGTCATTTGACCCAAACTTAGACCACACTAGTTCATGGCTAAGTAATTTAAAGTTTTATTTTAAGAATATATTTAATAGCTTGACTGGGAAGTTCTTACTATAAAAGGTTTGTTATTTTTAGATGCAAACTTTCAGTAAAAATTAAATTAGAAGATTCATCATTCTTCCTGTGGCTCATTCCTCTACGTCTGTGTTATTGATAGTGTCATCAGGTTCCTTCGCCAAATGAACGACGTTTTTCAAACTTATATTTATGTTAAAAATTTGTGTTTTTGTTGCAATTTTCTTAGTTAGAATTTGATCTTTAAACTTATCTTTGCCAATATCATAAAAACGTAAAACTCTTCAAGATTTTTTCAGTGTATGAGCAACATTATTATGTAATTTTCACAATTTTTAGCAATTTCTTGCGGTAAAATAGCTTTACATCTTGAATGCTGGACCACAAACTTTGTTAAGGGTGTGCAATTTGGCGACAAAAACAGCACCGCTATTTTGTTGTCCTCAGTTGGTAATTAAGGTGGATGACCTGGATCATTATCCAAAATTGAACGTTCTTTGGGTAGATTTAACTACTCAAGTTTAGATCCTACAGATGATACAAATTGTTAAATTGTTTTTTTTTTTTTTTTTTTTTTTGTTATTATTTTTTACCAGAATGGGCTAATGTTTTGCTGTAAAGTACTTTACAAACACTGTCATCGCCATTATATACTTGACTGGCAGTTAGATATCTTTCACTTATCTGTTGTTTTAGTACAGGTGCGTTTTGCCCAAAAACTTATTTAAAGTTGTGTATATACTTATAGGGCTCCCTTGGTGGAAATGAAATGAACAAAAACATCTTAGTGGGTTGCAATTGCCGACGTGTCATTCAGCACTGTGTGGGCTTTATCAATAGTAACTGATATCATTTCTCGTTAGTTAATCAATCACCAGTTAATTTAATTTTTTTGCAAATACTTTTTTATTTTTTAATTCCCAGCGTAAATTATTTGTAAAATAATTACACTATTAAATATTTTAAAAGTATTACCAGTAGTCACTATTGGGAGTTTTGAATTCCATTGTTTGATATGCGGTATCAATATACCTCCCGGTCTAATTGTAATAAAAAATATGATTTTATATTTGTTTTAAAGGCTAAGAATCTACTGCAGTAGAGAAGTTTAAGATTTTTAAATTTTATTTGAATTATGAGTGGGCGTATTAATAAAACAAGCGTTTACCGCAGAACTCACATCGGCCCAATACTAAAAAGAACCTAATAAAAGTAAGGATACGTTGTAAGAAAACATAAAACAATGTGTAAAATAAATAATTTTGTAAATATTCTAAGATTTCAAAACCAGTGTAAGTTAACGGCCATTTTGCCTTGATTGATTATGCCCAAAAATCTAATCAGATCTTTACCACTATATATAAAACCTAATATACAAAGTTTTATAAAATCTAAACAACGGTTTTCCTGATTACTTATAAGATGTGGAGTAAAATTAGATACGTTGTAGGGAAAAATCTACATTTATGAAGAAAATGTCGGACAAAATTTTTGTTATAACGTTAATCTCTAATTCGTTGGAAAAAAGTGAAAAAAAGGAGAATTAAAATTTTTGGTTTCGAAACCGTAGCATAATCCTCATCTTATTTATATTTAAAAAAAATAAATTTAATAAACTGTAGGTAAACTGAAATTAGATATAACTCTATATTGTCACAGTTCAACTTATTAAAACTATTTTGTTTTTAAACCACCGAGGAAATTGAATCACTGAACCTAGAAACTTTTTTTACTTCTTCGATTGTTTGTTGGTTAAGCAGAAGCTCTTAGTTGGTGATGCCCAATATAAATTTCCTGTTAAGAAATTAATGCCAAGTAGGTGATAAAAAAAGACTAATTCTGCAAAAAGTAAAAAAAATTAGAAAGGAAGCTTTGTTCAAAACAAAAACTATCTCACAAAGTGAATTTGAAAGGAAGCTCAATACTGAAATTATCTTTCTTGTGACAAAATGGCGAAAAAATGTTAATTTTAAATTATAGAACCAGATTGTCGAAATATAATTTCTCTCCAACCAAACATTTTTTAAGATTTGAATTGTTAATGAATGGTGTTCCACAAGGATAAGTTCTTGTGCCTATGATTTTCCATAAGTGCATTTGTAATTTTGGTCCTCAGAATATAGATTGAAGAAAATCTTTAAACGCATTTTATTTATAGTAAATACATTCGGCCTAATTTTTTGGGTTTATTCGTTTACTTGGTTTGAAGTTATATCTGATTTTTCAAAACATTTGGAATACTTAAGTTGACAAAATTATATCAAAAAGGTGTCAGTACTAAAACCACGCTTTTCAATTATCGTTCACAAACACTTTAGCGTTAAAAAAATTCTGTTCGGTGAGTTCAAGTCAGATTCTTGCAAGATCATCAAAATACTTATTAAAAAACCAAAAATTGCAATTTTTGCAATTGTTTTAGTAAAGAAAGTGACAACACTAGACTTTTCACCTCCTTTATGACAAGACAAAAGTTAAAAAAAATCCACTTCTCTCTTTAACTATTTTTTTGGAATTTGGATTTCACAATAATAAAGACCCGAAAAACCCCATCATCAAACTTTTTCCAATAGTGGTTACTCAAACTCCCAAAATGAGTTAAACATTAAACACAACCTTCTGAATTTTATAGTTGCAAAAAAAAACAATACTTTTTGTCGCCCTTCTTACATTAAAGATTTTTTTAAATTTTCTACAAAACATTTTTAAAATAATTGCAATACTGTAAGATCTGGACGTATACCACTGGAGCCCTTTAAATTAATAAATATATATAACAAAAAGGTATGGTTTACATTTTAATACATTTATAAAAATAAGTTATACACTGACTTCCAAAAAATTGCAACACCTAGAAGTTGTTGAACGATTTTAATGAAATTTTCAGGAAACGTCTATTTTCATTAAACAAAGTGATGATTAAAATTTAAAAACAAAACCTTAAAAAATGTTTTCAATAATGAATTGCTCCGCCACTATTTGTAATGCACTCATCTAGACGGCTTGGCATGCTATCAATCAAGTGATCTATAGCTGCTTGTGGTATATCATCCCAAGCTTCTTAAATCCATTGCTGAAGATTGTGTAAATTATCTGGAGAGTGCGGTAAATTACCTAGTCGCCTACTAATCATATCCCATACATGTTCAATTAGCGACAAATCAGGCGACCGAACAAGCTATGGGAGGACGGCAATGTTAGATTCTTCCACAAACAGTGTTGTAGCCCTTGCCGTATAAGGGCGCGCATTATCCTGCTGGAAAATGGGATTTTGTAGCCCCTGAAGATATGGAAGGCCGACTGGTTGTAGCACATTAGCAATGTAACCAGCTGCGTTAAAGTTGCACTCAATAAAGAGCAAGGGTGATCTGCTACCATTAAATATTGCACCCATATCATAACTCCTTGAGTTGTATTGCGTTCCAAAAAAATGTTGGATTTTACGTTCTCCACGCATCCGTCTGACCCTCCTACGACCATCGTGGCCCCAAGCAAAATCGGGACTTGTCACTAAACACAATTTGATGCCATTCTTGCGCCCCATTAACCTTTTCGTTGCTCCACTCTAGTCTGCGTAGACGGTGAAGTGGTGTAAGAGGAAGACATAAAAATGGACGATATGAACGCAACCCATAAGATCTTATCCGGCGATAAACAGATGACATTGACTTCCTAAGTCCTGTACCTCTCATCCAATCATTTGCAATTGATCGAGTTGTTGAAAATCTATCTCTTGTGGCCAAAACTCTTAAGCGACGTTCTTTCGCGATCTGTAGTTCTTCGAGGACGTCCAGATCTACGACGACAATGTTGAACCCCTTCCTCGGACCATTTGGACCAACATCTCAATACCGATGAAACATTTCGGTTTACACGACAAGCAATTTCTCTTAGCGAAAGTCCGGCCTCTCTCATACCAATAATACGGCCACGTTCAAAATCACTTAATTGGACAAAATGTTGATGTTGACGTACTCTCGGCATTGTTTTCAAGTTCAGAATGAAATTGTGAAGAAACAACAACAATTTGCAAACTTGACAGTTACTAAATGGTCTAATACTTCAAATTTATTGTTACTATGTGCTATGGAAACAACAGGCAAAAAAACAAAAACTACTGGCTAGATTTTATTCAAATTTTAATCATCACTTTGTTTAATGAAAATAGACGTTTCCTGAAAATTTCATTAAAATCGTTCGACAACTTCTAGGTATTGCAATTTTTCTGGAAGTCAGTATATTTATTTATTTAATTTAACAAATGGTGTCAAGAATTTAAGTATCTAATCAACTACAGACTTCTTCACTTCATTTACCAAACAAAATTAACTTTGCAAATGTAGATGATCATACTTATGTCAAAATAGTACTTAACCCAAGCAACCATATTTACAGTGTTTGTTTACATCGGGGATTGTTGTAGGCTCACGTAAAATGGATAAATAAATACAACAAATTTATCAACTCTGGCAATGATTAATGTAATAATATCGGCACTAATAAAATAAATAATAGCGTCCTGCAAGACAGTGTCTTGGGACCTATCGTATGTTTTGTTACTACCAACAACAGTTGATGCTGTTGTACTAAAGCTAATAAATAATGTGAAATGGACAAGCAATTGAAAAATAATAATAAAAAAATTACCTAAAAACAACGTAAAGCAAGTAAAAGTAACTATGAACATCAAAATCTACAGATGAAACAAAATGAAACAACAAGTAAAATTTGATCTTAAAACATTTGGTGTAGATTTGTAGGATAGCAGTCAACCGCAATCTTAGTTATTTTAGAAATTTTTTTGCATATTAATCCAGTAATTACCTTTTTAATTATATGTAGAATGAATACTTAATGCACTAAAAATACAATAAGTTCATTTTCTGTTCCAACTGAGAAGAAATAAATTGCACGTAATAATCATTAATAGTTTGTTAACATATTACCATAAAATATACTGCATATACTAATAAAGCATAATACTAACTATTAAAAAGAAACTGTCCACACATAAAAGATTGCCAATGGGGCAATACACTTATTCATTATACATCATTAAAATTATTTAGTGCACCAGAAGACGTTCTTAAAGCGACATTTTTTCAAAAATAAAACCTAAGTCAATAATTGTGGCCTAAAGCAACAAATAAATATAGTCGATTTTATTATGTACTAGTTTTATTGTCTAAACAATAAAAATCAGTTTCGTCATCATTTAATGTATTATAACGTGGTTTTAATAAGCTGATTGCCATTTACTTACATCAAAATCATCCGATAGAATCTATCATTATAGTAGCAAACATTCTATAAATATTTAGTTTTATAAAATTACCAACAAGAATTTAATTTAACTTCCCGGCTTTTAATAAAAATTTCTACAAGCTCTACGTGCAAGAAATTCAACAACCAAGTTCAGATTTACATAATTGGTCGTTACGCTGATGTTTATTGGTAATTGCTCTCGTTATTACGTTAAAATTTTGCATTTCAATTAAGTTTTCTTAAATACTTTCAGCTTTTCACACAAACAAACGGCCAACGAAAAAGTTATCTCACGCTTCCTGCTTAATTTAGATGGTCTCTTACGATACAAATATTGTGTTGACTTAGACTAATGATTGTTATTGTTATACTCGTATCGTTGATCAACGTTACTTGGCAATTTTTGCCTTCATTTTAATCTCATACCAGTTTTAAAGCTCATAATTTATTCTTTACTTTAGATTCGTAATTAACATCAGATATTTACAAACAAGCACTAGTACACCGTTCTTGACATTTTATGATGATACACGTAGTGATGATTCCTGATACGTTCTGCTCAAATTTTTAATTATGCAACTATTACCTATGCACAGGATCTTATATCAAGTTCTAAACTACTATCTATTAACGAAAAAAATATTGAAGTTATTAACTTGTTTTAATAATGCGGAACGTGAGCGTTATAGCGGTTATTTAAATTTTATTTTTTATTAATTTTAAATGGTGCTTTAAACGTTTTATGATACAATTACAAATAAAACAAGAATCTGTTTAATATCTATAATTTGCTTAACATGTCAATTTATAATTTTTTTTATATTTAATGTTGTAGTTTTTAATTTGAATATATTTTTTCAGAAAAGGTTAGTAAATCTAATGAGAACAACGTGAAATATACTTGGCGTATTTTTATTTTGAAAGAGAAGCTTCGTAAATTTATAAGTAGCTTAATGTTAGGTTAAAAAACTGACACATGGATACAAACACTGAAGGAGACCAACAGCTACACAAAAAACTTTAAAAAACAATGTGTCAGTAGCCATTAGCTCCTAACTGACACTAAAATACAAGTGAGATTATATTGGGTTTCTCAAAAGTCTGAAACAATGAGTGTAACTTTTAAAATTAAAAATATAAAAAATAGTTTTAACAAAAGTTAAAATTTTTCGGTGACATTGTTTTTAAATTGTATCACCTCTGTTTGACCTACAATTTTGAAAGAAGCTGTTGTTGCGGGTTTATTTGCAAAAGTAGAACGTATGTCGAGAGCCTTGTTAAAAACGTGTGTCGTGTGTAGAATTTTACGACGAAAGTCGAATTTGCCGCGCATGTTGTGGGTTCCATTGGTGGATATTTTAATTAACAAAAGTTTCTAGGACGATGAGCGGACATTTTCTACTTCCTTCTACATGAGTGTTTGGCGTGCCTCCTGAAGTTAAAATTTTACACATAAATTATTAATGTGTGCCTCAATAATTCCAAGTTGAATTGGAGTTTAAATTTATTTCGACTGCATTCACCCACGTGCGTTGACCTTGGGCGTTTTACAAAGAGTGGTTAAAGCTAAAACAAAAGGCTTTTTGGGTTGGCGGGATGTACTTACCTTTTTATTTCGAGTTTAAGTTAGTTTTAAGTCACCCTGTGTAAGTAACGTGTGTACGTCGAGTTTTCTTAGTAACCAATCCTCAATGGGAACGCTAACTTTAATTTGAAGTGTAACTAAAAAGCTTACCTGAAATTCGACACATTATGCGACAGTCTCTCTATTTCTGTCACATTCTTCTAGTACTTTAAGTTTTATTTGCTATATTGAATTGCCTATTTGTCTCTCTGATTTGTGTTCGTTTGAACGTATTAGATCTTTAGTAAAACTCACCCACCGACTAAGCCGGACGCTGCTGTGCTAACTACTACAAATACTAGATCCTCCACGAATTTAGTGCGCTACATCGAGCCAAATTGTCTTATTTTTTTCTCTAGGTTCGTTTATTTGTGAACAACAACCGTTACATTGTGATTTAATCTTGGCATTTTTCATAATGATATTTTAAAAAAAATTGGAATTCAACAAAACCTTTATTTAATCAAAGTACATGAACATTAAAAGATTAACTAAAGTAACTTTAAATGGCTCCATAAAAAAATAATCAAGAGATGTTAGTTCTAGGGCACTAGAACTACCGTCTACCAATCTACCTGTTCAAAATATCTTTTGTGGGCTTTTAGTTGTCGATTGTACCCTTTTCAAAAAAAAGGTTACAATTTTTAAATAAATGTTAGCCCCCATATTTTTTCAATTGCACTATATAAACGATAAGTTTTCCGACATCTAGTGTCGACTCGTGAAAGCGTTCACGTACGTAAATGTAAGCAACTTTGCCGACAGGTATGTAAAAGCAGTTACATAGTCGATTCTTCAATAATTATAGCCAACATAACAGTTGGCAAGTATAAAAATTTCGAATCGCCTGCAGTAAAGTACGCAAGTGGTTGTACAATAGCAAACAAACACCGAGAATTACCCGACAGCTGTTTCGTCCATTTGGGACTCTTTAGGAGTGAGAGAACTTGAGTGTAAGTTCACTATTGTACAAACGCATTTTAATGCGTCGAATGGTCTTAAAGTACTTATAAAATTGGCTAAAATTTTCAAGTTGTTAGCAATGTTTTTATTTAAATTAGTAGATATAAAAAGGAACTTTGTCGTGGTTGTGGTAGAATTTGGATTTTGTATTTATTTCAAGTAAAATTGTGGTGTTAAATATGCTATAAAATGTACAAATTCAAACATAAAAAAAAACAAAAAGTAAAAATTTTGAAAAAAAGTGATACTACAGCGACAAATCCCCAAGTTTTGTATTAACATTAAGTTTCACTTTAAACATTTAAAATTCAAAGCTGTTTTAAGAGTACTATAATTACTTAGTTTAGTAATGGCGCTGCTGGTATGTATTCCTTTTAAAAACAATTGACTCAAAAAAAACTGCATGAGAATATAAATATAAGAATGATAGGTGCTGAAAATTCTTTAAAATGTAATTTTTGAAAGCACCTATTGGAATAAAAATCAAAATTTTTCAGAAAGTTGTTATTGAAATGAAATATTTTCAAACGAATGTAAATTTCTAAAATTATTTGGTTTCAGCGTTTGAGTGATGTCAAAAATCTATTTTTTTTTTTTTTTGGTGACAGTATTGTTTTGACAATGTAAAAGAATTAAAATGTTAAAGAAAATTGTCGTTTTTGACTTCACTTTAATTTACTTGGACAAGTTTAAAGTTCTTGTTACTTGGACTTTCCCAGAAATTAGGCTCAAATTGTAAACTGAGGGAAAAATTAGTTATTGATGATATCAGACAGATCCGTTACACAATAACTAAGAAATCATAACATTTTAAAACATAATAATTGTTTATTTGAAAAACTGCTTTTCGCCGAATAGAATGCCTAAGAATTTTATGATTCGATTAAAAGTATATGTTGAAAATAAATAGGAAAAATATTAACAAATTATATGGCAATGAATATGCTTAATTTCAAACCATTATTAGTGAGGACAAAACGTAACACATAATTTACAAGAAATCTCAGAAACTCACGATTAAAATCCGTAGAATATACAAAGAAGAACTAAAGTAGTATATACTGATAAGGATGGTCAATCATAAACCATCAAAAAAATTTTATAATGTATACTGGATGCAAAACATAAAATAAAAGTGTTAAAATAGCTATTTATGATGCAAGTGTGTAAAGTAAGGCCGCTTTTAGCTGTGCGCAGCTAGTGGATCAACTAGTTGATACCTTACAAGAAGTTTTAGAGACTCAACATTAGGACCTATAGAATCTACAGAGGAAAACTAAAATAGTTTGTACTGATAAGAATGATCGATCATAAACGATTTAAAAACCTTTTAATGGATTCAAAATGTAAAGAAGTGTTCGAATAGTTATTTATGATACAAGTGTGTCAAGTAAAGCTGCAACTAGAGGATCAACTAGATAATCAACTAACTGCTCAATTATAAGCTGAGTTACTGCACAAATAATTAACCCTGATTCCTTCCGTTCGTTTCCCGTACATTTTCATTCTCCGCAACGGCAATAATTACGGTCTCTGTAATGGCTTTACTGTCTGCAGTTCTTCCAATCGCTAGCCGTGTTGTCAGTGGTCATGCTAAAACATTTTAAAATAAACTGAAATAACAAGACTATCAGGTAACTGTGTCAGGATTTACATCAAAAAACTTCTGGTGAGGTTTGTCTTTGTTTTATCAAACGTTCGAGGCGCCTGCGCACGCACTCAATTGGACAACTACCCACACTACTGGTTGCGTCTGGTTAATGGCTACATATACTGCAATGTCCCCCGACTGTGTTAAGGCACAAACAGTTGACCGTCCAGCTGCGTGGTTGTGACACGATCAGCGGCATTGCCGTTTGGCGTCAAATCGTTTTGCCGCTAGCCGTTTTGGCGCCAGGTCATTTCGGCGTCAAACGTTTTTCTCTATTAAATAGAATGACGTCCATAGTGGAACTCACATCAATAGTTAAATTCCTCTGAACTATTAGAACCTACTTTCTTTCTAATATTAACTTGTAAAACAGATTTCAACCCCTATTTATTTTAGGTTCGTACCTACAATGCAAAAAGCAAGGAAACGTTATTAACAAAAAACATTTTCCTTAAATTCCAAATTAAAAAAAAACCCATAATTTTCAGTAAGAGGGTTGGAACTTTTTCTGTATTATAAATTGATGACTTAATATTATATTATGTTCAATGTTTTGTGTACTTCAATTTTTTTCCTTTTTCCTTCACTACCAAATTTAAAAATTAACAAAGCGCCATTAATGAAAGTGGCTTTAGGGCATATACTATTACTATTGACCCTTGCTACCGTTCTGCAATAATGCATGATTAGAAATTACTCAACTTATTAACTATTTCTTAATATTTTAAAAATTGACGCCAAACGGCCTGACGCCAGAACGGCTAAAACAATCTGACGCCAAATGGCGTTGCCCCAACGTCCCATTCCCGTTCAATTAATAACATCATGTTTAATAATGATACAAATTTGGTTTTGATCACCTCAAATTTACTATAAATGAACTTCTTGATTCCGATGGCATTTCAATTGTTCTTGTAGATTCTCCTTGAAACAACGGCCTCTTGGCAAAAGCTTTTTTCAAATTTCTTCTTCACTAAATATTTGTCGCAATTAATGTGAGAATTAAACCCAAAGTTTATCATATGATTTTGAAGAGTTAATTTCTACTTTTTACCCTCTTGAGTTACATCATCTTTTAGTGTCTAAATTTTGACTAAAACCATATCTATCTTCTTCTACAGTACGAAAGCCAGAAACTGGCGGGATTGGACCAAACAACAGATTAGACTAGTTACCACAATACTCTCCTACAAAGTACAATGGACAAACTAAATGCTTAATTTTGGAGCTTCGTCTTCCAGCTGTCCGAGTTCTTCTAAGATCGATCTATTCCTCTAAAAGTTGTGTAGAGGCTGCTTTTAGCTTGCAGGAAATTTTAATAAATTCTTTTATAAAAATTTCTTGAATTAATCGAATCTTTAAATTTTAGGCCCAGCTTCCAGAATGGACACTCTACTTGATTTAATTATTACTTTTAACCTAATTGTATTCGCTGCTCTGGTCAACTATTTCCATTTGGTTTGTCTATGTCTGCTATTTGCTGCATTGTGACAAACCAAAACAAAAGGTTTATGTTGGCAGAAGTTTAAAACTGTGAACAACGATAATCTAGTATCTGAAGTTAATAAGATTAATTAGGAAGGAATGTTTTGAGTAACAGACATTGATACTAAGGTTTCCGCTCTTGGTGTTATGGTGGCTAAATTATATGACAAACATGCACCAATAAAAACTTTTCGTGTAAGACTTTAAAACATAGAGAAGTAATGTCAATGTTACGTTACGTATTCATACGTCATTGTCCATGGGGTGAAGTCATTGACCCTCTAAAACGACTAGAGGCTTTCGAACTATGGACATATAGACTTATGCTGCACATAAGTTGGATAAATCGTGTACGAAACGAGGAAGTAATGGCATTAAATCCACCTGAAGGGTTCCCCTAAAGGGCCGTGTTAAATATGACAATGTGTCAACACAGATCTGAATTTAATAATCCAACATTTGTTATCTACAAATATTAATCTTTTTTTACTAGACCGTCTAGCCTTTTCTTTTCGTTCCGTCTCTAGTGATGAGGTATCTAAGTCACTTATAAGGGTTAATAATTCAGGTATAGGTGCTGATGGTTTATCCATAGAAAGTATTCTTCCAGTAATTGTTCATATAATTAACGATTCTATAGAATGTTTCGTATTTCCATCTGAGTGGAAACAGGCCCTTAGCTACAAAGATTAACACAGTGGAGGCTATAGAGTATCGGCCTATTTTTATCCTTTCGTCCAACTTCTAAGTACGTGAAGGTGTTGTACAAAAACAAATGCTAGATTATAGCACTGAATATAATCTGTTAGATCCTTATCAAAGCGTATTTAAAATGGTACATAGTACCACGACAGCGCTACTCAAAGTTATTGAAGATCTGCGTTTTGCGATGAATTCCAGCTATGTCTTACTGGACTTTAGCAATTCATTTGGTTTTGTCAATTTTGACATCTTGCTTGAAAGGCTCCAATTAATAAATTTTAGTTTTGCAACTCTTAAGTGGATTCGATCTTACGTAGAAGAAAGATCTCAAGCGATAAAAACTCATGATAGTTTGTCGGGCTGGTTCGAATTAGAATATGGAGCTCCACAAAGATTTGTCCTTGGGCCTCTATTATTGGCACTGTACATAACTACGATGTGTAAGAACCTACGGTTTTTTATCATTTCTATACGGATTACTGTAACGGCTGAGGTTTACAAATAAACGACGGCTCTAGAAGAACTAAAAAAAAGAAATGAAAGGAAATACGGATCAATTTTGCGTATTAAATTCTTGAAAGTAAATTATTTTAGGTAGCACAGCAGTTTCTTGGTGTTGTCGTAGAATGGGGGTCCTTAAAGAGTTTGAGAAATTAAACCGCTGTCCTAACAAGGCGCCACCTGCTGGGTAAGAGAAAGAAATAAAAACGACCAACAGGAGATTAACAGGTTTTACTTAAGCCTAATACATTAAATCAAACAATTGTAATACACCAATTAATCATAAAAAAACAAACAATTTAAAATTCCTATAGTAATAGGTGAATGAGAAAGAAAGACACTAACGGATGCCGTCACGTAAATTAGCAGTAGTCTCGCTTGATAATAAATAATTTATATAAATAATGCACCGGATTTACAGGTAAGCTTTAGCCACACCAAACGTAGTGTTAATGTTCCAATCGAGAATTGTCTGATAGGGATACTCGTTGTACATATATCACTTACACACGGCGATTTATCTGGTCAAACATGGATTTAAGCTAATATTGAATGGGGTAAGTACCTCCCGCAACCCAAAAGGCCATTTGTGTCAACCGCTCAAAGTGAAGTGCACATGTGTGTCTGATGCGAAACTGTGGTGTAGAAATAATCCGCTACTTTAGTACTCCCAGGAGTTATCCAGATATAACACGCAGCGAAATCGTAAGGTTAAGAAACGTGCTAAAAAGAATTCCACGTGGTAGTTAAAATTGGTACAAAAAGAAAGAGAAAAGAATGGGTACTTGCGGTGTGTTTAGCCGAATATAACTTAACCAATGGTTATTTGAAATCTTGTGACACACATAAACTGTTTTTGTAAATTTCAATTTATGATGAACGCTAAAACACCACCCGTACAGTAAGAACGTAGAAAAGAAAATGTCCGCTTTAGTCTCGAAATCTAAATCGATTTTTATTTTTAACCAATCCAAAATTCGAAAAATGCGCGCCAAATACGACTTTCGTCGCAATGTATTAATCGCGACATACCTGTAACATATTGCTCTCCAAACACGTTTTCTGTTTATAAAATAAAACCGTAACATGACCTTCAACTTTATCATGGGAGCATATTTGACATCTTAATGAAAAATAAGTTCCTGTGGTCCGTGTACGAGTGGACTAAAGCTAAAAGCATTGCAATTAACCCAAAGAAATCTCAAGCCATGAACGTTTTTTTTATCTCTTTCATTAAATTTAAGAAACTTTTCTAAAAATTGCAGACCAAGCAATACTGTATGTACATGTAGCTAAGAACACTGATTCTTCCACTTTTAGATTATGCAAATCTCCTTTATCAAATATAACAGATGATTAAGCACGTAGGTTAAAAAAATTACAAAACATGGAAATGGGGTACATCTACAGCCTCTAAAAATTTGGCCATGTTTCTCGAGTACGTTCTAATATAAATACTCTGCTTCGATATAAAAAAAGAGTTCCATTCAAGATACTTTCTACTTCTACCCCATCTTATTTAAATTCCTTTTACACTCCTTTGTCTACATGGTCGTTTTACACGTTCTAATCACGGTTGTGTTTTGATTTATCCAAGACATACCACTCAATTTTTACATCGGTTACTTAAAGTAAAGTCTGTCATACTTCGGAATGCTCTCCCGAAATCAATAAGAAACTTTTAGGTCACTTTGCCCTCTTTTACAATACAATAATGAAAATGTATCATACGAATAAATAAGTGATGTTTTTTGTGCTAAGAATGTGAAAAACCAGTCAAAAAGCCATTTAAGCTCTCCATAAATTATACTATTTCTTGTTCAAACGCAAAGAAAAAGAAACAAAACAGCCAAATAAACCGTAAGTAATTTTTATACAGCAAATTTTGTTTGGTTTCTAACATTGGACCAGTTGCTATGATTTTAATTGTAAACAAGAACGTCGGCGATTGTTAATTAATGGCACTTAAGCTTAAGCGCCGCCGATAGTGGCATGGCAATGAAGTGACACTTAAGCATTATCAGCTCGGCCATGGAATGGCATACTTAACTGACGTTTGAAGAAAAATAAATCAATTATAATACATTCACTTCTATTTTCTTTTTGATAGTAATCGTTGCGAGGAAGTAGATTTTGTCACATTTTACTATCTCTTTCAACACAAAAGAAAGCGCACGCTACGCTGTTTTTCAAATAATAACAGCGCACGTAGATAATTTTCTACAAAACAATATTATTAATCATACTAACAATCAAATCTTGTTGAAAACGTAGATCTACAGATGAAAGATTGCATTAACGAGAATTTACATTAAAATTCCTTTCTTGTTTTTGTTATTAACGTTACGAAAATGTGTCAAATTCTTCATTGGTTTATCCGTGCAGAAGTATTTAAGACGCGGTTTCGTAAAATAATACACACGGTATCGTTTAAATTGCTTATTTTCTGATAAACGATCTTTGGTAAATGAAAATGCCACCTGCCTAGAATTTGAAACGCTTAGTTTAATAATCTCAATTTAAATAGATGCGGAATTAACTTGTAGAGATTTTTTAAAGAAATTTATAGATTGACAGGCCGTATTTCTTTTAAAATAAATTACGTAATGCGGTTAATAGCTTTAATGTACTTCGCAATGCCTTAATAATTTTGCTAGACGATTTCTTTTACAAATATGACGTTTATCACATAATCGTTTTCTACTAAGATGAACAATTACTGATTAATAGTTTATGATGTTTTATGTGGTTTTCAATTGTACGATGATAATCAACATGTGATTTTGCTGTGAACGGATTAATTGCGTTAATTTTTTAACGTTTTAAGGACACTAATTCAAATGCAAAAATATTAATATTCTTTAATAGTGCTTAAAATAAATTACTGGCAATGGATAATATTTATTAATTGTTCTATTACGCAAGTGATGATCGGTGTCCCCACCTCATGGACTCACATTTGTCAAAACAAGTAATTTGTAAACATCTGTAGTATGTAGAGCAGCTATAACGCAAGTCTACTGAACTTGGGTTTGAGTTACCCTACACTGATGAGCTTCAAACTAGGCAAACTCGTGTGTAGGTGCCGTTCTTAATTTTGCAATTATCACTAACTACTGTTTTATTCGGTTGGCAATAATTTGATATATTGCATTATTTATTTTGTTGTTCTATTACGTAACACTTGTACAGTGGGTACAGAAAAAAATCTCAAAAATAAAAAGCCCAATTCTTCAGTGATAACAACAGTAATAAATATTGGATTAAGCATTATTATTTGTTACTAAATTGTGAACGTCATTAATTCGAACTGTCACTTGACGTTGATAAGTCATTTTACTAGTTAGTAGTGTTAAATTGACAATTATACGGGGTGATTCTTCTTGGTGTTCGCCAGTTTTTAATTTCTTTATTTTAAAGAAAAAGTACTGTAGACCATATGAGTTTGTAAGTTGCGTGTTAAACCATACATTAGATAAGATACATAAGTCAAAATTATATTGAGGTATGCAAAAATTACGATAGTCAACTATTTTTTTTCAAATGACACTGTATATTTTTGTTGAATTTTTGCAAGGCATATTTTTCTCCATACAACAACGTAAAAAAATTATATGGTTGAATTATAAACTTTTTTGAGAAAGATGGCATAAAATAATTAAATATTCCTCTTAATCCGATTTGACTATTAGAACCAGTTAGCTATAAAAACAATTGACTTTAGATATTTAGAATTGTGTCAAATAACAATTACAGCTTGTAATGGTTGTTGTTTACAAATAAACAAAAAAACCGACGGCTCTAGCGATACAACCTAGAAAAAGAAATAAGACAATTTGGCTCGATGTAGCGCACTAAATTCGTGGACGATCCAGTATTTGTAGTAGTTAGCACAGCAACGTCCGGCTTAATCGGTGAGTTAACGTTTCAATTGAGGATTGGTTACTAAGAAAGCTCGACGTACACACGTCACTTACACACGGTGACTTAAAACTAACTTAAACTCGGAATAGAAAAGTAAGTACCTCTCGCCAACCCAAAAAGGCCTTCTGATTTAGCTTTAACCACTCTATGTAAAGCGCCCTAGCTCTTATTGAGCTGATTAACAACAAAATCAAACGTCGGTAGTAGGGTGGGGTCTACCCCAAATAAAAATTTGCTTAAATGCTAGAGATTCAAACCGTTTAATGTCACATGTACGTAAGCTCAATACGCATTAATAT
Source organism: Abscondita cerata (assembly GCA_030710515.1). Taxonomy (NCBI): domain Eukaryota; kingdom Metazoa; phylum Arthropoda; class Insecta; order Coleoptera; family Lampyridae; genus Abscondita; species Abscondita cerata. The sequence goes on from JALBCR010002899.1 coordinate 89,301, forward strand.
TGAATAGGTTACTTAAACATTAAAACTTAGCTGTATTTTGTAGTAGGCAGTCTTGAGACTAAAAGTTCCTGCTAGCGACAGTATTCGACAGCTCCAGAAGATAGGTAACCCCAGGATTCCCTTAGGGGAGGTATGCAGCAAACGACCCTGTAGAGTTCACCGGCTGGTGGCAGCTTAATTGAATGCGAAACCGTAGTAGTTGTCAAGTTTATAGGAAAGGTTCTTAAATAGCCATTTCAGCACCCTCAGGAGTTATCCAGGTGTAAGACACGATGGGAATATGAGGTCAACGCACGTGCTAAAGCATACGTCGTAATTAGAACTAACACAACCACGAAACAACAAAAGAACGGAAAAGAAAGTACTTACGGTGAATGCAATCGGATTTAAATTTAAACACTAATTCGATTTGGAATTATTAAACACACATTAATGATTTATGTGTAAAATTTTAACATCAAGAGGCACGCCAAACGCCCATGTAGAAGGAAGTAGAAAATGTCCTCTCATCGTCCCCGAATTTTTTGTTAATTAAAAATCCACTAATGGAAAATTCGCAACACGCGCGGCAAATTTGACTTTTGTCGTAACGTTCTACACGACACACGTTTTTAAGAAGGTTCTCGACATACGTTCTACTTTTGTAAATAAACCCGTAACAAGCTTTTTTCGTCAACAATTTGTTTTATAATTGAATTGTGGTAACTTACATAAAAACGGTTTGGTCCAAAAAAAATTGGATATTATTTTAATTTAGGCCGAGTACCAAAAGAAATAGAAAAATACTCGCAGATGTGTTTACAAAGAACGGTTCTCAAGTTTAGGCAAAGTGTCATTTTCCAACAAGAATGTGCACCGCCACATAATACGCAAAAAGGTAAACATGCGTGTTTCATTCTTCTTAAATAAAGGAGAAACAAACACGTCTGCTTGGCCTGTCTAAAGATTGCCTAAAGAATGGAAAAACTAACTTATAATTACCGCAAAAACCTCTAAAAAGTTGTAGCAGACCAACCGATTTTGTGGGGATCAAAATCGAGTCTTCCCAATTGCAAGTGTTTGTGGTAGAGACTTTACCACAAACCTAAGTCCACATAATGCACAAAGTATTACTAATCATTTAAATACCGTTTATCCAAATAGGTAAATAGGAAATTAGAGTGAAAGGAATATAAATGGTTTTCTGAATCTTACGATTTTACCCTCATTAATTTTTTCTTTAGCCATATTTAAAAAGAGCAAGTTTATTCTTTACCAATGAAGAACGTAGAAAACTTAAATACAAGAATTTCTACGCTGCGAGTACTATGTGATTTCTTTAGTACTAATCGTAGACAATGTGAAAACTATCTCACAATTAACCTGATTATATCGTAATCTGGGAAGCGGCTGTGCTTCGTCAAATTCTACCAGGTTAGTATTTTTTGCGATAGAAAACTTAATTTTGAAGGTATCTGAACCATTTCAATCTTATTTAAAGAACGCTAAATTCTTCACCTTTAGCACCCATATCGACCGATCTTAACGGTTTTCGGATCTTTACTCCTTTTTACCTTTTAACTAGAAGACCTTAAAACCCATACCAAATGGTGATTTCTTTTCATCCCGTCGGCTGAACCACTACTAGCAAAGTCCCAAAATTGTGTGCAATTTCTGGAATCTGTTTAAAGAAGAAGTTCTGCACGTTCAAAATGATCACAGGAGAAAAAATGTCAACGACAGTCAATCACTCAAATCGATCTACTTTTTGCTGGCCGCTTGTTTGTATCATAGAGACACATCTAGGAAGCGACAGTTGCATTTGCATCTGAAGCTACTTGCAAACGCCCTACCTCTCTTGGACTACTGAGCAAGTAAGAAATATGTTTATAGAGTGTTAGTATTAGTTTAGTTTTATGTTTCTTTTGAGCTCCTAGTGGTCTCACCGGGGAAGGAATGTTTGAAAATAATTAAATTTAATACCCTATCTGTGCTCCTATCACCTTTGCGTCGCGTGATAGGTTAACGGGAGTGAATTGGAAAAATGTTATGTATATTTGAGAGAGCAAGTCTTACTTTTGAGTTGTAAGTCCTAACACTGTTCGATTCAAAATTTATGTTTAATTTCGTAAATATAAAAGCTAACAGAACTAATGCTTTAAATTTTATGAATTAACGGTTCATATATCCAATTTCTGTAACCAACCAACGTCTTTAGGCATGGACCATTTCGCTCCAAAGAATTGGGGCTAAATTTTTCTAATAGTTGGAGAAGATACACTAAAAAAACGTTCATCATATTCTCGTTTGTATATTGCTAAAGACACGTTTATTGCTCATTTTTTGAGTTCTTTTGGTACGTTTATTGAAGAAAAAAGTTCGGAAATAAACAAATTTAAACAAACGTCAAGTTATCATAATTATTGTACTTCTGAGTTATGAAAAATAATTAGAAAGCTCTTTCCGTTGCTAAGGTGAGGTAACCAAACGTCGGTGTTCCCCGCTATCTTAAAACAAAATTCTAACCAGTACCTCCAAACAGCATTAATTTTATTTCTAAATACCCATTTTTCAATCTCCCACAATGGTCGAAAGGTTAACTCTTCCAATTACAACAGCATGTGCATAACGGTTTCAGAAGACATTACACTAATAATGGACGTAAACAAATTCCAACATACACCAAGAAGAGCAATTCCAGAGAATATGACCGGACAAAGAAACTGTAATAATTAGAAAAACCAACTGTAATAAACTATCGCCACGTGGTGAAAAATAGGTCAGTATGCTTACCTTCAAAACGTTTATTCTAAAAACCTCCAGCTTCAATTCTAGTTACATATCTACAGTATTTTACATTGTCCAACAGCCGGATGGTTATAACAATATCAATTTAATTCATTACACTGACTTATGTTTAGAATTTCATTTCGCAGTTCCTTTTACAAACAACGGACTGTCCTCTTTGTCATTCAAACACAAAAAGAAAGAATGTCAACAAGTGCAATTGGATTTAGAAGTTGACCTTGTCCTATTAAAATTGCAGTGAAAGTAGACAGGGCCGTAATAGGGAAAGTAACACGTATTCAGGATTTTTTCGAAAAACATTCCAGTTAGCCACAAACTCCTCTGTTACGATTTCGTTGGACCATCTTATATATAAAATTTAATCAAACAAACAATAATAACTGCAAGTTTCGACTTTAAATATTATCAGTCATGTTCAGGTTATTAAGTACATTACAAGAGATTATACAATAAGTGTAATAAATTACGATTATCTAGAACTAATTACCGGAGTTTAAGTTTACAAACGAAAAATTGAAAGATTCATTTTTCTCCTTATAAACAAGTTTTTTGAAGTTTGCATGAGATTAAATTTACAATTAACCACTTGTTAGTATGTAATATAATGGTTGCATATATTGCAAACTTACAGTTTTGTTACTAGGATCGCTATTGTGTGCGTCGTCGTCGTCGTTGTCCGTTGCAGGGGTCCCGTTGTGATGTATTAAATTTCACATGTGATTCTTATGTATCCTTTAACGCTAATTTCAAATATGCTCCTTACTTTTCGATATCTCAAACAGTTTTCCGAGATATTCAAAACTTCGAAAAAAATTTAGTTGTGAATCATATGTATTTTTCGACGCTGATTAGAAAACCTCTAGTATTTTACAATATTTCAACAATTTTTTAGATAATTAAACCACATTTACAGTATTTTGGCTGTATGTTTTGTTATGAGCCGTACATTATTGTCCTTTTTTTATTTTGAAAATGAACATAAGACTCTTAATTATTTATTTTGTAATTAACTCTATCCCAAAGTCTTGGATTTATAATAAAAAAAATGTGATTTATAATTTAACAAATTATTAATATCAGAAAACAAAATAATCGAACTTATAATTCTTACAAATATAATAGATATTTTTTATAACGTTTTATTTATTTTTTGATACAATTTTTAAATACACTGAAGATTAGACTAACCAACCTCTAATAGAGATGACATCAAAATAGAAGAAGACTAACCTTGTATATTTATACGTAATGAGTTACGTACGATTTTCAAGCATTGCTGATTATTTCAAGAAATTTTTCCTATTTCAGTTACTACTTTCGCCGTATTTTTAGCCTTGAATTGTTTACAGAAACTGATCCGTTAAATCGTTGTTGAGCAAAACGCGAATAAAAGTTTTTAAGTGAATTTTTTTTCTATATAAAATTGTTCAAATGTTATACTTAAGCCCTTAGAAAACAATATTAAAACCTTTAGAAATATCGATCGTGCCTAGAAATTAATTTTAATTTACGAGCAAAAATGTTCATTTAACTTAGCACTTTCATGAAAATGTGTAGATATAGGAAGGTGCTACTGTTGGGGATTCTGAGGTGTATTTTATTTATTGAAGAATAGTTTGTAACTCCGTGTGGGGTAAATACGTTTCAGGTGTCAGTTCTTGTTTATATTTATTAGTAGGATGGTATATTTTTTCTTTTCGTTATATAATAAGTAGTTGTATCAAGTGACGTCTAAAA